>JAANYP010003978.1:0-36296 GCA_020465985.1 Centrapalus pauciflorus
CGATCGATTTACGATATGAGGGATTAATTCAACTAAGTACATAATTAAATTATGATTAGGACACTAATCATACACTAATACAATTACTTAACATTAATTATGCAAGACTAAAACAATTCATTAAAACAATGCATTCAAAAGTATTTTTGAATTTACAAGAAAAGGGAAATACAAGAATACATTCTAAATACTTTTATAAAAAAAATATATATAAATACATGAAAATAATCCATAAACATCTGGTCATAGGGTAGTACTACCCAAGATTTGATTTCAATTTTTTATTTCCCAACTCCATAACCTTTCATAATCAAATCTTTCACACCCCATTCTCCTTTCATTTCAACATGATCTTACAATGCATTCAAATGTGTTTATGAATATATGAACACATTATAGAAGTGTTAATATTATGAAAACATGTGATATATATGTGTTTTTATAACTATTATGACTTTTATACAAGTAGTCTTTGAATAAACAACAAGAATCATAAGTTGTTTTAAGTTTATAAACTACGGATTTTCGGCAGAAAATTTATATCGACTTTGAAAAATCATAACTAATTCATAACTAAATGAAATGAGTTGATTCTTGTCTCAAAAGTTAGATCTATGTCTTAATTATAGATCTGCAAATTTTCATGATTTATTTTGAAGTTTAAGACCTCCAGAAATTATTTGGGAAACCGAAAGTTTGACAGCTCAAAAATGGCCAACATAGGGTTTTTAACGAGCTTTTTCACCAACCTAAACATCTCGAAAAATGGCTGTTCTTGATTCTAAAATTTTTTTGTATATAGTAGTTTAATGTCCTAGAAAACCAAAGTCTAAAACATTTTGGAGCTTGGTCAAAAACAGCCTCAAAGTAGGCCGAAAACCTCCGAAAAAGCTGGAAAATTATATATATATATATATATAAACTTGACGTTTTAAGCAAATTTTATTTATAAACTTGTAGTGTTGGGTGATTTAAGACATAAAAATCTATAAATATGTACATATCACGATATATTAGAGATATTAAGTCCTTATTATCATTTAGGACCCGTTTAATGTCGCTCGGTGCATCATCCGTCACTTTACGCTAAAAGCTTTTTACGTTAGATTTTTGCCATCGCAATTCCGGTGAGTTCTCATAGCCCCTATTTTCACACTGTTATGTTTTGGGGATGAAATACATGCTTCGTTTTTATATGGACACGGAAATACTTTCATTTCTATTATGTATTACACATTGGGTTCCATTAGCTCTGATATCATGAACCGTTAATTGCATTTATTTGTAAGCGCGAATATATTGTGGATAGATCTATTGGGAGTCATGTCCCCCACTCGGGTTAGTTGGATTGGCTAACAGCGGGTGCATATATATTCAACAAACGGTATTACGTATGGGAATACTGCAAAGAGCAAACTCATTTTAAATTAAGCTTCGGTTGCATGATGGTTTATATGTAATACATAACAAGGATTTATGATTTTATAAATTCAATCTCTATTATTGTTGTCCATACAAGTCAGATTTACGTGTAAACCTATGAGCTCACCAACAATTTTTGTTGACGTACTTTAGCGTGTATTTTCAGGAAATTAAGGCAAGTATGCCTTCAGACGCATTTTACTTTCAAGCTTCCGCATCCATGGAGTCGCATGCATATTCAAATTAACGGAGATTTAGCTACATTATTTTTTATAATTTAATTAGGTAATTAAATCTCTGTATTTGTGCGAACTTCATTTCTCATATCAGACTATGTAAAACATTACTATGCTTTACAGCTTTAACGATGTATTTTAAAAACGTCCATATAGTGGTCGTTCATTATGATTATGGTTACGCTTTCGCACTCGTCACGCCTCGCTGCCAACCGGGGTAGCAGGGTGTGACAGATTGGTATCAGAGTCATAGTTTTAGTGAACTAGGTTGCATTAGTACCCTAGACTATAACTGCACATAAAATTTACTAGTTTTAAAAATATTTTGTAACTAACTAAAAGACTATGAATGGACCTTGGTAGCAGAAATCATGTCCCATCCGGAAACCATCATCTTATCGGATTCTGAGGAGGAGTACACTCCTGCGAGCCCCACGGCCACTGAGATTTTCCCCGAAGAAGAAACATCGGAAGAAGAGGACCCCTCGGAAGATCCAATGGAGGAGACGGAAGAGGAGCCGATGGAGGAAAAAGATCCATTGCCCCCAACGGTCCTTGCTTGCGTTCCATACCACCCAGCCGAGCCGTCATATAAGCCGTATAGGCCTTACCCTAACGGCCCCAAAATGTTATACACACCCCGAAAGCGGGTGAACCCACCAAGAAGGGAGTCTATTCCTGTCCCGACTCCCCAGCCCAATCCCCCAGCACCACACCGACGGGTAGACGCCCGGCGATAGGGCTGGATACCGGAGATCCTCCGTGAATGGAGGCAGATGGAGGGAATTCCTCCCAACTTCGAGATAGGAGGACCATCCTCTGCACCTGTCCCGTCACTCACCCAAGAGCCTACCGAACAAACCACACCACTCTTGGTAGCACGGTCTACCAGGCATGATCACCAGATTCGGTCCCTTAACCAAGATATCGGGGGGATGATCGCTCGTTTAGAGCGGGAGGAGTTACAAAACTCCAACATCTACTGGGCTAACCAGCATGCTCTCACCATCCAACAGGATGGCCTGAATGAGCTTCGGCAGCAACTAGCCGAAAGCCAAGCTCGGATCGAGGAGCTGACTCAGCGCCTCAACGAGATGGAAAAGGGAGAGACCCCTGATCACTCCCACACTTAGTGCACTTCTATCTATCTTTGTAATAGTAGGAAAAATATCATGTAATAGTATAGGACAAAAATTTTCGGGTAATAACCCGCCCCTAATGTAAGAAAATTTCTAATGATTAATGAAAAATTGCAAATTATTTATGAAATTGTGTTTGATGATTATAGTATTGTGCTTCAAGGAAAATTTATCTCTTTAAGATTCAACTTCTTACACTATGCATTTTCTTTAAAATTTTAAGATAATGCCGCCGAAACGAGCAATGAACGCTGCTGACATTGAAGAGCTAGTCGCACAAAGAGTGGCTGCCGCTATAGCCACGTATGAGGCAAATAGGAATAGCTCAGCTAATGGAGATGGTGGTGCTAGCCGCACCACGGGAGGAACTGAGATCCACGCAAAAGGTTGTGGAATTAAAGGATTTTTAAGTTGCAAACCCCGGTACTTTAACGGAACCGAAGGAGCCGTTGGCTTGATACGGTGGTTTGAGAAGTTAGAATCTGTCTTTTGTGTCAGCGGATGTGCTGAAGGAGATAAGGTGAAGTTCTCTACTCACACTCTACAACATAGCGCCCTCACATTGTGGAATTCCTATGTCCAGTCTGTAAGTATTGATGAAGCCTACCAGCTCAGATGGTCCGCGTTGAAGCAAATGATGACAGACGAGTACTGTCCGAGAAACGAACTCCAGAAGATGTAATCGGAGTTCTAGAACCTGTCGATGAAGGGAACGAATGTAGCGGGGTACACCATTTTATTTCATGAACTGAGTACTCTATGCCCTCAGATGGTGACCCCGGAGTACAAGAAAATCGAACGTTACATTTGGGGACTCGCTCCTCAAATTCAAGGTAATGTCCCTCCAACCCATCCACCATACAGGATGCCATCAGGATGGCCAACAATCTGATGGATCAAGTGTCCCGGAGGAATGAAGCCAAAGCCGGGGAAAACAAGAGAAAGATCGAAGACAAGTCTGGAAAGAACACAGGTTCACAATCCAAGAAGCCCGAGACCATCAGGGCTTATGTAGCAGGAACTGAGTCAAGAAAAGGCTACACGGGTACCAGGCCTTACTGCACCCAATGCACCTTTCATCACAACAAGGGTCCCTGCCCAACTTGTGGAAAATGCAATCGTATTGGCCATATGACCAAAGACTGTAAGTTTGGAACCCCGGGTGTCAATGGCGGCAATCAAAGAGGCTGTTTTGAATGTGGAGTTACTGGGCACTTCAAGAGTGAGTGCCCGAAGTTGAGAAATGGCGGAGGAGCTCAGGGGAGAGCTTTTGTGTTAGGAGCAGGTGACGCTCGTCAAGATCCCCACGTAGTATCAGGTACGTTTCTTTTAAATGACATTTATGCCTACGTACTCTTTGATACTGGGGCTGATAGGAGCTTTATATCTGATAAGTTTAGTAAGCAATTGAATGCCACTCCTTTTCCCTTAGACAACTCTTATACTATAGAACTGGCTGACGGTAAAATAATAGAGGCAAGTAGTATCATTAAGGAATGCACACTGAAGCTGGCAGATCATCCCTTTAAGATAGACTTAATGCCTATAGAACTCGGACGTTTTGATGTAGTAGTTGGTATGGATTGGTTGTCACACAATCAAGCCGAGATTTTGTGTGGTAAGAAAGTGGTACGGATACCACTCCACAAGAAGAAGTTCCTAACAGTCCAAGGAGAAAGAAAGAACCGACAGTTGAATGTCATATCCGGCCTAAGAACATTAAAGTGCCTTAGGAAAGGTTGTCATGCAGTACTGGTGCAAATTGTAGAAAAAGAGTCGGAGGAGAAGCGACTCGAGGATATTCCAGTAGTTTGTGACTATCCGAAGGTCTTCCAGGAAGATTTGCCTGGACTTCCGCCAACTAGGCAAGTAGAGTTTCAAATCGATTTGGTGCCGGGAGCTGCACCGGTCGCAAGAGCCCCATATAGACTCGCTCCTTCTGAGATGCAAGAGCTATCCAATCAATTACAAGAGTTGATGGATAAAGGATTCATTCGACCAAGTTCCTCACCTTGGGGAGCTCCGGTCTTGTTCGTGAAAAAGAAAGACGGATCCTTCAGAATGTGCATGGACTACCAAGAGCTAAACAAGTTAACGGTAAAGAACCGCTACCCTCTCCCCAGAATTGATGACCTGTTTGACTAACTATAGGGATCTAGCTTCTACTCTAAGATTGATATGCGATCCGGTTATCATCAAGTAAAGGTTCGGGAAGAAGACATTCCTAGACAGCATTCAGAACTCGATATTGACATTACGAATTCCAGGTAATGCCATTCGGTTTGACCAACGCACCAGCCGTATTCATGGACCTCATGAATCGAGTGTGTAAACCATATCTGGACAAATTTGTAATAGTGTTCATAGACGATATTCTCATCTATTCCAGAAATAAGGAGCATGAACAACATCTCAAGCTGATCATGGAGTTGTTAGAGAAGGAACAGTTATACGCCAAATTTTCAAAATGTGAATTTTGGTTGTGTGAAGTTAAATTCGTTGGACATGTGATCAACAGCCAGGGAATCCAAGTTGATCCATCAAAAATCGAGGCCATAAAGAACTGGGCGACTCCTAGAACCCCCATGGAAATCCGCCAATTTCTAGGACTTGCCGGTTATTATAGGCGATTTATCGAAAACTTCTCAAAAATAGCAGGTTCCTTTACAGAATTGACGCGGAAGGATGTGAAGTATATCTGGGGTGAAGAGCAAGAAAATGCGTTTCAGCAGTTAAAGCAAAGATTGTGTAGTGCACCAATTCTGTCCTTACCTGAAGGGACTGAAAATTTTGTGGTCTACTGTGATGCCTCACACAATGGATTAGGTTGTGTGCTCATGCAAAGGGATAAAGTCATTGCTTACGCATCACGACAACTCAAAATTCACGAGGTGAATTATACGACTCATGACTTAGAGCTTGGAGCAGTGGTGTTTGCTCTCAAAATATGGAGGCACTACCTGTATGGAACTAAGTGCACGGTGTTCACAGACGATAAAAGCCTTCAGCATATTCTGAATCAGAAAGAGTTAAATATGAGGCAACGTCGTTGGGTTGAACTACTTAGCGATTATGACTGCGAAATTCGTTATCATCCGGGGAAGGCGAATGTCGTAGCTGATGCCCTGAGCCGAAAGGAACGGGTTAAACCCTTGAGATTCCGAGCTTTGGTCATGACTATACAGTCAAACCTAAACTCTCAAGTCCGCGAGGCACAAGAAGAAGCAGTCAAGGAGGGTAATCTACTGGATGAAGCCTTGAGAGGTATGGATAAGCAATTGGAAATCAAGCCAGATGGATGTCGGTACTTCATGGGCAGAATTTGGCTACAAAAACTCGGAGGAATAAGGAAGCTGGTCATGGATGAAGGGCATAAGACAAGATATGCTATTCATCCAGGGTCAGATAAGATGTATCACGACTTGAAGGGAATGTACTGGTGGCCAAATATGAAGGCTGGCGTTGCTATCTATGTCAGCAAGTGCTTAACATGTTTGAAGGTTAAAGCTGAGCACCAAAAACCATCAGGATTGCTGGTTCAACCAGAAATACCCCAGTGGAAGTGGGAAAACATCACCATGGATTTCATCACCAAGTTGCCAAAAACTTCAGGAGGTTATGACACTATTTGGGTGATTGTGGATCGACTTACCAAAACCGCACATTTCCTTCCAATCAAGGAGACTGATAAGATGGATAAGTTAACACGAATCTATCTTAAAGAAGTCGTCTCAAGGCATGGAGTGCCTGTATCAATTATATCAAACAGGGACAGCCGGTTCACATCAAGATTTTGGCAGTCATTGCAAGAAGCACTGGGTACACGCCTAGATATGAGCACAGCCTATCACCCGCAAACGGACGGTCAGAGTGAAAGGACGATTCAGACTTTGGAAGACATGTTAAGGGCATGTGTTATCGATTTTGGCAAAAGTTGGGACAGGCACCTGCCATTAGTTGAGTTTTCCTATAACAACAGCTATCACTCGAGCATTAAGACCGCCCCATTCGAGGCACTCTACGGGCGAAAGTGTCGATCACCACTTTGTTGGGCTGAAGTAGGAGATATTCAGATTACTGGACCTGAGATCATCCAGGAGACTACAGAGAAGATAGCCCAGATTCGTAACCGATTAAAGATCGCGCGGGATCGACAGAAAAGTTATGCAGACATTCGACGGAAGGATTTGGAATTCCAAGAGGGAGATCGAGTAATGTTGAAAGTCTCGCCTTGGAAAGGCGTAATCCGTTTCGGGAAACGAGGAAAACTCAATCCTCGTTATATCGGACCATTCAAGATCACCAAAAGAATTGGCCCGGTAGATTACCGACTCGACCTGCCCCCAGAGCTTAGTAACGTTCATAATACCTTCCACGTGTCCAATCTTAAGAAGTGTCTGGCCGATGAATCACTCGTTATACCCATGGAAGAGCTGGGGTTAGACGATAAGTGGAACTTCATTGAACAACCTGTAGAAATAATGGACCGAGGAGTCAAGAAACTAAAGCACAGCCGGATCCCGATAATAAAAGTCAGATGGAACTCTAAGAGAGGTCCTGAGTTTACATGGGAACGCGAAGATCAGTTCCGGGAGAAATATCCTCACCTGTTCTCAAGTACTCAAGAAGTGGAGAACACGAGCTAATTTCGGGACGAAATTCCGTTAACAGGGGGAGACTGTAACATCCGACACTAAACCAGGTTAGCAATAATGACCTAATCTACATTTAATAGTCAATTATAGCCTAATCAGTGGTCATTAGAAATTAATCAAGTGATTAACAAGGTTTATTAGAAAATTCAACTCAATTAGAATCAAATTCATCGGTGCGATGAATCGGGAAATCAATTAATCCGATCGATTTACGATATGAGGGATTAATTCAACTAAGTACATAATTAAATTATGATTAGTGACACTAATCATACACTAATACAATTAGTTAACATTAATTATGCAAGACTAAAACAATTCATTAAAACAATGCATTCAAAAGTATTTTTGAATTTACAAGAAAAGGGAAATACAAGAATACATTCTAAATACTTTTATACAAAAAATATATATATAAATACATGAAAATAATCCATAAAAATCTGGTCATAGGGTAGTACTACCCAAGATTTGATTTCAATTTTTATTTCCCAACTCCATAACCTTTCATAATCAAATCTTTCACACCCCATTCTCCTTTCATTTCAACATGATCTTACACTCCACCTCCATTTGAAAGACCAAGACTTTGCCTATAAATAGAGGGCTTCCTTTTCATTATTTTCACACCAAAATATCTCTTTCTCTCCTCTCAAAACCGGATCCCACACACACACACACACTACAAACATTTTCATTCAAGTGTTCTTGGTGAAATTCAAGTGTTCTTGGTGAACTTCAAGTGTTCTTGTTTCAAATCTTGCAAGAGTTCCAACTTCTTCTCAATTTCATACTCCAAATACATCAAAGTAAGTAAATACTAACTTATTTCATCATATATTTATGTTTATATAAGTCTTGCATAATATATATAATCACCAACAACAACAAGTTTCATAAAAACTCAAGTTTATAAGTTTCTAGTTTTATTTTTAAGTTGTTTCTTTAAATGTGTTTATGAATATATGAACACATTATAAAAGTGTTAATATTATGAAAACATGTGATATATATGTGTTTTTATAACTATTATGACTTTTATACAAGTAGTCTTTGAATAAACAACGAGAATCATAAGTTGTTTTAAGTTTATAAACTACGGATTTTCGGCAGAAAATTTATATCGACTTTGAACAATCATAACTAATTCATAACTCAACGAAATGAGTTGATTCTTGTCTCAAAAGTTAGATCTATGTCTTAACTATAGATCTGCAAATTTTCATGATTTATTTTGAAGTTTAAGACCTCCAGAAATTATTTGGGAAACCGAAAGTTTGACAGCTCAAATATGGCCAACATAGGGTTTTTAACGAGCTTTTTCACCAACCTAAACATCTCGAAAAATGGCTGTTCTTGATTCTAAAAATTTTTTGTATATAGTAGTTTAATGTCCTAGAAAACCAAAGTCTAAAACATTTTGGAGCTTGGTCAAAAACAGCCTCAAAGTAGGCCGAAAAACCTCCGAAAAAGCTGGAAAATTATATATATATATATATATATATATATATATATATATATATATATATATATATATAAACTTGACGTTTTAAGCAAATTTTTATTTATAAACTTGTAATGTTGGGTGATTTAAGACATAAAAATCTATAAATATGTATATATCACTATATATTAGAGATATTAAGTCCTTATTATCATTTAGGACCCGTTTAATCTCGCTCGGTGCATCATCCGTCACTTTACGCTAAAAGCTTTTTACGTTAGATTTTTGCCATCGCAATTCCGGTGAGTTCTCATAGCCCCTATTTCACACTGTTATGTTTTGGGGATGAAATACATGCTTCGTTTTTATATGGACACGGATATACTTTCATTTCTATTATGTATTACACATTGGGTTCCATTAGCTCTAATATCATGAACCGTTAATTGCATTTATTTGTAAACGCGAATATATTGTGGATAGATCTATTGGGAGTCATGTCCTCCACTCGGGTTAGTTGGATTGGCTAACAGCGGGTGCATATATATTCAACAAACGGTATTACGTATGGGAATACTGCACAGAGCAAACTCATTTTAAATTAAGCTTCGGTTGCATGATGGTTTATATGTAATACATAACAAGGATTTATGATTTTATAAATTCAATCTCTATTATTGTTGTCCATACAAGTCAGATTTACGTGTAAACTTATGAGCTCACCAACAATTTTTGTTGACATATTTTAGCGTGTATTTTCAGGAAATTAAGGCAAGTATGCCTTCAGACGCATATTACTTTCAAGCTTCCGCATCCATGGAGTCGCATGCATATTCAAATTAACGGAGATTTAGCTGCATTATTTTTTATAATTTAATTATGTAATTAAATCTCTGTATTTGTGCGAACTTCATTTCTCATATAAGACTATGTAAAACATTACTATGCTTTACAGCTTTAACGATGTATTTTAAAAACGTCCATATAGTGGTCGTTCATTATGATTATGGTTACGCTTCCGCACTCGTCACGCCTCGCTGCCAACCGGGGTAGCAGGGTGTGACAACAGTGGTCAGTCATGTTCAACAAGTGAGCAGGCTCAAGACAACAGCGTGTCTGAAAATCTTTAGAGCTGTTCAACAGGACCTGCTGAAGCTGCTGATAACTCAGGAGAATCATCATTGAAGAATGATCCAAAGTGGATCAGATGTCACCCCAATGATCAAATAATTGGTGACATCAACAAAGGGGTACAAACAAGGTGGGACAGCTTAGGGAACTTTTGTATGTTCTCTAGTTTTGTTTCATTAATGGAGCCAAAGAAAGTGGATGAAGCACTAAAAGATGCCAATTGGATCACTGCCATGCAAGAAGAACTCAATCACTTTGAGAGAAACAAGGTATGGAAGCTGGTCCCTGCTCCTAAAGGTAAAACTATAATTGGCACTAAATGGGTTTTCAGGAATAAAATGGATGAGCAAGGTCATGTCATAAGAAATAAGGCAAGACTGGTTGCTCAAGGTTATAGATAGGAGGAAGGAATTGACTATGATGAGACATTTGCTCCTGTGGCCAGGCTAGAAGCAATTCGTTTGTATCTAGCCTACGCTGCTCATAAGAGCATTAAGGTATTTCAAATGGATGTGAAGAGTGCATTTTTTAATGGGAAGCTGCAAGAAGAAGTTTATGTCAAGCAGCCTCCAGGTTTTGAAAATAAACATCATCCAGGTTTTGTCTATAAGTTGGACAAAGCTCTATATGGTCTCAAACAAGCCCCTAGAGCCTGGTATGACACTCTTACTGAATTCCTTATGAGCAATGGGTATTCCAGAGGTAAAGTGGATACTACACTGTTCATAAAGAAGGTGAAATCTGATATCATGCTTGTTCAAATTTATGTGGATGATATAATATTTGGTTCTACCAATGAGCAGTTATGCAAGAATTTTTCATTACTCAGGAAATCTAAATATGAAATGAGTATGATGGGAGAACTTACTTTCTTTTTAGGATTACAGGTTAAACAAACCTCACCTGGAATTTTTATAAATCAAAGAAAGTATACCTTAGATCTCTTGAAAAAGTTTAAATTTGATCAAAGTTCTCCTATTAAAACCCCAATGGCAACCAATGTAAAATTGGATGCTGATACCAGTGGCAAAGCTGTTTCAGTAACAGCTTACAGAGGTATGATTGGGAGCTTGCTATACTTAACTACTAGTAGACCTGATATTATGTTTGCCACATGTCTGTGTGCTAGGTTCCAAGCTGATCCAAAGGAATCTCATCTAGCTGCTGTTAAAAGAATCTTCAGATACCTGAAGGGTACACCTGGTTTGGGTCTTTGGTATCCCAAAGACTCAAGCCTTGAACTAACAGGTTATTCAGATTCTGATTTTGCAGGCTGCAGGCTAGATACGAAAAGCACAACAGGTGGATGTCAACTCCATGGTGGTAAGTTGATAAGTTGGTGTAGCAAGAAGCAGAACTCAGTGTCTACTTCTACTGCTGAAGCTGAGTACATTGCTGCTGGAAGCTGCTGTGGGCAGATTCTGTGGATGCAGCATCAGCTTGAAGACTATGGGCTTGTGTATAGGAAAATTCTATTCTGTGCGATAACACAAGTGCCATAGCCATTTCCAACAATCCAGTATTTCATTCAAGAACAAAGCATATTGAAGTCAGACATCACTTCATCAGGGATCACATTCAGAAAGGTAATGTGGAGGTAAGTTTTATTTCCACAAATGAACAGCTTGTAGACATTTTCACCAAACCTCTTGATGAAACCAGGTTTAATTACTTTGTCAGCAAGCTGGGCATGTTAAACAAAAGTGACTAAGTGTCCTCAAAGGTCTAAGACTTTGTATGTCTCACACTGATCAAGTTTCTCAGAACAGCTTAGCCAGAACAGGCTCTGCATGTTATGTACTTAGCCATTTTTCTGAAATCCTTGAACAGCTTGAACATACAACAGGCTGAACAAAAACAGTTTACACGTCCAGCCTGCTCTGATGGTCCATTCTTCACTCTTCTCATTCCCTCACACTGATTTACAAGACATTGTCTTGTAACCTGCTCAGCTATTGGACACAACCTGTTCCTACATGGTTGAACAGGTTGAGTGAACAGCTTGAATAATGAACAGCTTGTGATGACCCTGCTCATCACAGGTTTGACCAACAGCTTAGACCAGCAGTTTTTAATTACCTTTCTTCACAATTAAGTTACTTAATTTCTGTTTTTATTTAACTTAATTACCGTGGATAATGTGGGTTACGTGTGTTAGTAAAGGACTCAAATGGTCTGACAAACGGTCTGACATGGACAACCGTTCCGTTTTCCGTTAACGACCTTTTCAAATCAACCGCCCAAATGTTTCTCTCTCATACCCACTCACATTCAAATCCTATAAATACCTCATACTGTTACATCTTCGTCTTCCTCACTACTACCATAAACCTTCTAAGAACCCTAAAAATTCGACTAAGTGTCTTGTGCTTCTGCTACTTTCCCTACTCTCAAAATGGCTCATAGAAACAACCCCTTCCTACCAATATTTGTTGGTGATGATGTGCAGAAACATTCATCAGTCACCACAATGCTAACCCTCAAACCCACAAACTACATTGCCAACCTCACAATCCCCAAAAACTATGTGGGGAAAGGT
Source organism: Centrapalus pauciflorus (assembly GCA_020465985.1). Classification (NCBI taxonomy): domain Eukaryota; kingdom Viridiplantae; phylum Streptophyta; class Magnoliopsida; order Asterales; family Asteraceae; genus Centrapalus; species Centrapalus pauciflorus. The sequence continues at coordinate 12,567 of JAANYP010003978.1, forward strand.
TATGATCAAACGGTGGAGTTTTTAACAGTTCATCCGTTGAACTATGCCATGACTGCTACTCCTGGTGTCCTGTACCAGGAGATGGTGTACGAGTTTTGGTACACTTGTGCCTACAACCCCAACACCAAAGTCATCAAGGGGACTATTCTCAATGGGACTCAGACCATTGAGATTACTGTTGATCTTCTCAGGGAGGTTCTTCATCTGCCCATTGCTGATTCATATGACATGCCCCAGCCTGAAAATGAGCAAATGGGAAATTTGCTACGCTTCTGTGGTGTAGCAGAACCTAAAATTGGAGCTACGCTGTAAAGGAAGGATTTGTGTCCAACCTACAGCTTTCTGTTTGCCTCTGTGATGATGAGCTTCAGCAGCAAAGTTGGTTCATTTGACCAAATGAGCTGTGATGAAATCCCAATAGTCCTACAGCTAGTGGATGGGACTACAATTGATATGGCTAAGTGGATCTTTCTGAACTTGAGGAACCTGGTGCAGCAAGAGCCAAGACCAACTGCTGTTCGATACCCCAGGTTTCTGAGCCTCATATTCAGACACATTTGTGGTGAGCACCTGTACAACTCTCAGCCTTTACTTCATACTGCTGCATTCCCTGTGATAGGGAATAGAGTTTTCTACACTGCTGTTCTTCCAAATGAACCTCCTCTGTCCACACCAATGAGGAGGTTGTTAGGATTGGTGGAAGGACCCTCTGCTGTGAGGGTGGATCCGGAAGCTGCTCCCAAGAGAAAATCCAAAGCCAGGTCCAAACTTGTTAAGAGGACCATGGCAACCACTGAAGCTGGGCCTGTGCAAAAGAAGGCCAAAACAGCTCAGTCTGAGTCTGCACTCTTAGCCTCTGTGGCTGAGGGGGAGCAGGCTCCTCACCCTGGTACATTCGTTGAACCTGAAGCCTCTGTGGCTGGTGCCTCTGTGGCACTTGAGAGTATGGAACAGGTTAACCCACCTGTTTCTGACCCAGTTTCTAAATCTGTCCCATCTGAACCTCTCCTCACCTCTCCACAGTCACCCACTTCATCCATCCACTACCAACGAAAATCACTCACCAAAAAGAAACCAGCCCAAACAACCACTTCCTCTGTTCCCTCCCAACAGGGTTCAGTTGTAAGAGAAGCCACCCCTGCTGCCTCTCCTATATTGGGAGAAGGTTCAGCACAATTAGAACCTGCTTCACTCCAACCTGAGTCCACCCAGAGTCAGCCTAGACCCTCTGGTTCCTCCCAACAGGTACCAGTTGTACAAAAGGAGATAACCACCTCAACTATTCCAGCCTCCCAACAGGCTGAGAATATTGAACGACAGGAGCCCTCTCCACTCCATACTGATTCCACACTGTCCCCCACTCAAATCTCCTTACACCCTGAGTCTGCACGAGGTGCCCACACTGCTGGTATAGACCAATCAGCAGCTCAGCCTCAAACTTCTGCTCCCCATCATACAGCTGTTCTACACCAAACAGCTGCTGAGGGACCAACAACCCAAGCTAATGAACCTCAAGGAACATACCATCCCTTTGGTGAGGCTGCTCCTTCTATGCAGACTCCATCAGCAGGTTTCACCACTGCTGATGTTGAAATGCATATCCCTTCTCCCCATGACGAGGTGCTTTTACACCAAGGCACTGTATAGGGAACACCCACTGGCCTTCATGAAGGTGTTGCAACACAAGCAGCATCTGAAAGGCCCCCAACATCAACCCCTTCTCCTGATGATGCAGCTACAGTCGCTGCTGAGGGACCCTTTGACCCCTCCAAGCTGGGCCACATTACTTTTGCCCAGGCTATGGAGCTTCTCTCAAATGTTCCTCTTCCCTCTCCATCACATCCTCATACACCAGCCTCATCATCTTCTTCTCCATCAACCCAATCCAAACAGTCCACCCATACACCTCCATCTCCTAAAGACATGCCTTTGAAGGATCAGCTTTCTCTGCTGACCAACAAAGTTGGTTCTCTAGAAACTACTATGACCTCTCTACCCTCTCTTATTTCAGACTCTGTGTCTGAATAGCTTAAGGGGTTCTTTGATTTGTTCAAGGACTCCTTCCCTGCCACTCCACAAACAGATAATTCTCCACAGCTGCTTGCACTCACTGCACAGCTGCAAAATGTGTCCACCTCCCTATCCTCAATTCTTTCACTACAACAGGACTCTGTGTCCTCAATGACAGCTATTTCTCAACAAATGTCATCTCTCCTAACTTCTTGCAACTCTACCCTTCCTAATACTCTGGCCAGCTTGAACACACTCATTGGCTCCCTATCAAATTTTGTGTCATCAAACCTTGCTGATGTGCAAGATTCTCTAGAATTACATCTTGCATAACTTCAAAGTTTACTGTTCACAGCTTCTGATAGGGAAAATATTGTTAAGCTGACCTCCCTTGCTGATACCCAATCCTCTTCTCTTCAAACCTGTCTTTCACAGCTTGCAGAGGTGAAGGACAACTTGGCATTCTTAGTGAATAGCCTTGTTGGCCCAAGGCCTGCTGCCAAAACTGCTGGCAAGCCTGATGACTTCGTGTCTTCAGGCAGACCAGGTGTTGAAGGTGCTGGAACATCTCCTTCAAAGGGGGAGAAGTCATCTGCCTCGAAGACTAAGTCTAAGGGGGAGAAAACTTCTTCTCCTGAAGAGAAATCAGTGCCTGCAATACTCACTGGTCAACCAGCAGGAGCTTCAACAGGAACAATGGAGGGTGTCTCCCACACTGCTCAGCCTACTCAGGCTGAATCTCCAATTCCTGCTCAGTCTAAGGGGGAGGAAACTATTCCTGAGGGCAGGCCAAGCAGCAGAAGGAGGCATCTGATTTTAGAAGAAGAAGAGGAGGAGGAGGGAAGTCCTGAAGCTGCTGTCACTACAGCAGCTAAAGGAAAAGAAAAAGCAGCAACTGATCCTCAACAGCAGAAAGCAGCAGAGCTTAAATTTCACAAAGCCAGGGCCAAAGAAATGGGTCTTCCTATGCACAAATATTTTGAGTTTAGAGATGAACAACTTCAAGCCCTGGAAGCTTTAAGAAAAGAAGAAGAATCTGCAAAAGCTGCTAAGTCTTTTGCACTTCAAGAGGCAAGGAAAGTTCAAATGTCCTCTCTTGTTGTGCAAAAGAAAATTTTGGAAGCTGCTAAGGGATCAGCAGAAGAAAAGGAAGCAGAAAAAGAAAAAGGTGCTCTGGTCTCAGTGACCAAAACTTCAGTGCCTTCTGCAAGAGCTCAATTTCACTTTGACAACCTGGCAAGAAGAAAACTTCAAGATGTTGCTGATAGAAGGCTTGCCAAGGAAGCAATTGTCAAAGCTGCGCCCATATCAAGAAAAGGCAGTCAGTGGAAGTTGAAAATAACCAGAATGGGTGCAGCAGGCCCAGAACTAGAAACATATGACTACACTGACGTTGCACAAATGGGGTACAGAGAATGGATTGAGCTGGCAGTTGCTCTGAGTGAGTCTAAGTATGAAACTGCTAAGACTATCAGAGCATATGTAAAGAAGCTGATGGAGAGAGTGAAGAGCAAGGTGACTATGCTATTAAGATGAAAGGAGTTGATCACAGCCTGCCTAGTGGAATACAGTTTGAAGATGGCAAGATCATTGAAGAGCCTGAGCTGGGGGCATTTTTCGTAGATCCCTTATCTCAGAAGAAATGCTTTCAGAGAGCATCAGATCTATACAAGGTGGATCTGAGACAGCTTGTAGCCTTCAGACTTGCAGTTTCATTCAGGCAGTCAAGCAGGTGGAGAGCAGCAGTCTAGGATCAGCTCAGAGGCTGTTATGAGAGAGGTGAACTTGAAGATCCCAAGTTTATGATCATCAGGAGTGAAATTGAAGAACTTGAGGATACTAGAGAGGAACTTGAGAAGATGTTTGAAGGTCCCCCTCCATTGTAGTGAAGTCCATCTACCATCTGGGTAGGTGAAGAATGGAAGCTGTTCATCAGTTGGACAGGCTTACCATTATCTGCTCCCAACAAAAACAGTCCAAAATCTGATGTACATTAGTTGTACTTTATTTACATATGTTGTAATTTTCTCTTTTACATTAGTTGTAATATACATCAGTACATCAGTTGTACTTTTGTAAGAACATGTGTTGTTCTAATGTAATCAAAAATCAGTGTATATATAAACTGATCTTTTACTTTATGTTTATGTTGTAATTTTATTTCAACAAATGTACTGTAAAAATATATAGTGACTTTTGATAAGGCCAACTTAGACTGGTTATTGCAAATAGGGGGAGATTGTTAGGCACAAAAAGGCCTCAGTCAAACCTGTTCTGCATCTGAGGGGGAGATTATTAATCAAACCTGTTGATATTTTTGAAGGTTGAATTTAAGGCCTGTTATATGCCTTATTGAAACCTGAAAATGATTTGCAATATCAGGCTGAAGCTGTTCTATATGTTGCATGTGTTGCAACAAAGGCAGTTTTGCCCAAGCTGTTCAGTCTGCTGAACAGGCTGGACATAAACTGTCTACGCTGCTCTACACTGGTGAGCAGCTTGGGCAGTTTACAAGTGTTCTGTTCTTTGTGAACAGGCTAAACACTTTATGGAATATGTTTCCAAGTCCTCATGTATTGTTTTTTACTACAAGATCAGTTTACAAAGTCAAAGACAAAGTGGAAATCAGAACAACTCAGCGTGCCCAAGTTGTTCTGTTACATGAAGACAAAAGGATATTTGATAAAGGGTGACAGACCTTTTTCTTATATCAAAATAGGCGTTTACAAAGGAAGAAAAACTCAAAGTTGACATTCCTTATTTAGTTAAAGGCAATGCAACAGTAGACAAAGTGAAAAGACAAAAGTTCTGCCCACACGAAGACAAGTCTGCTTTTCAGAAAAGTGCAGAAAAGTTTATGTTGTCTTTTCAACAAGACTTCTCCTTTTTCATTCCGTCCAATGAAGAAGCTTCACTTAGATCCTCTGAGTGAGTATAAAAAGAAACTTCCAAGGATTGAAAGATTAAGCCAAAAAGCTAAGTGCTGAAACCAAGAGTGAACGTGCATTCAAAGTGAGTCTTTCATGCATGCAAGTCTGCTTGAATAAAACAGTGCTCAGTGTCTAAGATGTTCTTGTTCAAGCTGTTCCTCAGAGTCTTGTAAACACAGTGAGTGATTCTTAGTGTCTGTATTCATTGAAATTAGTTTAAGTCAGTCTTAGACTAGTTTATCATACTGTTGTATCTGTCATCTCAGCTTGAACCTTTCCGCATTCAAGCTTGTTTGTAATTAACATTTGTTGATAATACATACAAACATTGAGAAAATTGTGTGTAGTTTTTAAAGTGTTGTATTCACCCCCCCCCCCCCCCCTCTACAGCTTAAGGCTATATACTTGGGATATCTTTTGAGACCTACATAGACCTACAAACCTAAGTTTATAAAATTACTTGATTAATTTTAACCTAAGTTTTATTATTCACTTGAGTAAAATTAAGAAAATCTGTTTTTGCAAATCTCGAACTGCTAGTTTAATTTCTCAACCTGTTAGTGCATTTCTCAAGTGTTAAGTATTTTATAACCTAAGTTAATAAAATTAATTGATTAATTTTAACCTAAGTTTTATTATTCATGGAATGGAATTTAATTGAAATGATTATATATAACCTAAGTTTATAAAATTACATGATTAATTTTAACCTAAGTTTTATTATTCATGGAATGGAATGTAATTGAATTGATTATATATAACCTAAGTTTTATAAAATTACTTTATTAATTTTAACCTAAGTTTTATTATTCATGGAATAGAATGAAATATATAACCTAAGTTTATAAAACTTGATTAATTTTAACCTAAGTTTTATTATTCATGGAATGGAATGGAACTGATTATATATAACCTAAATTATATAATTACTTGATTAATTTTAACCTAAGTTTTATTATTCATGAAATGGAATGACATTGAATTGATTATATATAACTTAAGTTTATAAAATTACTTGATTAATTTTAACCTAAGTTTTATTAGTCATGGAATGGAATGGAATATATAACCTAAGTTTAGAAAACTTGATTAATTTTAACCCAAGTTTTATAACTCATGGAATGGAACGGAAATGATTATATATAACCTAAGTTTATAAAATTACTTCATTAATTTTAACCTAAGTTTTATTATTCACTTGAGTTAAATTGAGAAAATCTGTTTTTGCAAATCTCGAACTACTAGTTCAATTTTTCAAGTTGTTAGTGCATTTTCTCAACTGTTAAGTATTTTATAACCTACATTTATAAAATTACTTGATTAATATTAACCTTAGTTTTATTATTCATGGAATAGAATAGAATTGAATTGATTTTATATAACCTAAGTTTATAAAATTACTTTACTAATGTTAACCTAAGTATTATTATTCATGGAATGGAATGGAATTGAATTGATTATATATAACCTAAGTTTATAAAACTTGATTAATTTTAACCTAAGTTTTATTATTCATGGAATAGAATGGAATATATAACCTAAGTTTATAAAACTTGATTAATTTTAACCTAAGTTTTATTATTCATGGAATGGAATGGAATTGATAATATATAACCTAAATTATAAGATTACTTGATTTATTTTAACCTATGTTTTATTATTCATGAAATGGAATGACATTGAATTTATTATATATAACCTAAGTTTTATAAAATTACTTGATTAATTTTAACCTAAGTTTTATTATTCATGGAATGGAATGGAATATATAACCTAAGTTTAGAAAACTTGATTAATTTTAACCTAAGTTTTATTACTAATGGAACGGAACGGAACTGATTATATATAACCTAAGTTTATAAAATTACTTGATTAATTTTAACTTAATTTTATTATTCACTTGAGTTAAATTGAGAAAATCTGTTTTTGCAAATCTCGAACTGCTAGTTCAATTTTTCAAGTTGTTAGTGCATTTTCTCAACTGTTAAGTATTATATAACCTATGTTTATAAAATTACTTGATTAATTTTAACCTTAGTTTTATTATTCATGGAATGGAATGAAATTGAATTGATTTTATATAACCTAAGATTATAAAATTACTTTACTAATTTTAACCTTAGTATTATTATTCATGGAATGGAATTGAATTGAATTGAATTGATTATATTTAACCTAAGTTTATAAAATTACTTGATTAATTTTAAACTAAGTTTTGAAAATGGAATGGAATATATAACCTAAGTTAATAAAACTTGATTAATTTTATCCTAAGTTTTATTATTCATGTAATGGAATGGAATTGATTATATATAACCTAAGTTTATAAAATTACTTGATTAATTTTAACCTAAGTTTTATTATTCATGGAATGGAATGTAATTGAATTGATTATATATAACCTAATTTTATAAAACTACTTGATTAATTTTAACCTAAGTTTTATTATTCATGGAATGGAATTTAATTGAATTGATTATATATAACCTAAGTTTATAAAATTACTTGATTAATTTTAACTTAAGTTTTATTATTCACGTATTGGTATGTACTTGAATTGATTATATATAACCTAAGTTTATAAAACTTGATTACTTTTAACATAGCTTTTATTATTCATGGAATGGAATGAAATTGATTATATATAAACTAAGTTTATAAAATTACTTTATTAATTTTAACCTTAGTTTTTTTATTCATAGAATGCAATGGAATTGAATTGATTATATACAACCTAAGTTAATAAAACTTGATTAATTTTAACCTAAGTTTTATTACTCATGGGATGGAATTTTATTGAATTAATTATATATAACCTAAGTTTATAAAATTAGATGATCAATTTTAAACTTAGTTTTATTATTTGGAATGGAATGTAATTGAATTGATTATATATAACCTAAGTTTTATAAAATTACTTTATTATTTTTAACCATAGTTTTATTATTCATGGAATAGAATGTGTTGGGAATTCGTATCGTTTTTCATAAAAACATAAACATTAATCATATTAACGCACAACGGAAGCTTTTTAAAATCACGAATTCCGTACACGGATCATCAAGTATACATAAGGTAAGTAATCATGAATGCATTAAAAATCTGTAAATTTGTATTCATTGACAAGAATACACGAATGAGATGCTTTTGGTATCCACCGGTGATGACACGGTCGAGTGGCGCCAAGTATGTAATTAAACACACGAAGAACGGGGAAAAACACAAATGTATGACTTTGGTACGGCCGAGATGGCCACCACACATACAAACACCTTTGTGTGTGCGCGCCAATCTCATCCAAATTTTTTTTTTTGGTCACACCACACAATCATATATATATATATATATATATTTGATGTGTTGGCCGTGTATATATATATATTAAGTAAAACTTTAATATATAAATATAATATATATCTTAATAATTATCTTTATTATTTAAACCTTATATAATTATCTCTATAATTATATACCCTTTAAATAATATTAATCTTTTATACATTATCTAATAATATATAAATGACTAGATAATTATTTATAATTATTTATTTAGTTATTTGTTTATAATTATCCATCCAATTATCTAATAATAGATGATAATACTAATTCAAATAAATCAATCTTATATTTAATATCTAATAATAAATAAAAGACTAGATAATTATTATTTAATTATCATCGTATGACAATTAAATCACTACAATATCTAATATTGCACTTTTACTCCACGTACTTTGAGATATAATTAATCATCCATTAATTTAATCTCGATGATCATTTCGTGTCATAAACAATATCCAATATTGGTTATTTAATCGTTTAAATTCATCTGCTCAGTTGTGCTCATCAGTGTGACCCTCAAGTGTTTTATGAAATCAGCCATGATGCATTAGTAATGTCGTCTTTACACACCATATACTAACATAATCCCACTTGTGTAAGACGACATACTGTCCTGCAGCATGCGCCTAAAGGAGGTCATGGCTAGACACTTTAGGCAACCAAGGTCATAAAAACTCTGACTCCCATTCGGGCATTCTTGTTGAAACAGCCTTCCAAAAAGAAACTTAGGTTATATCCCATGCATCGCGATATTTCAATGTGAATGCTAGGCATGGATTAGATCAACCGTAGCAAACACGATTATGTTTCTCGACTCCCTGATCTCATACTGAACTGAAACTGACAGATTAGAACACATCAGTTCTGTCCGAGCATGGCCATGCATTTCTGTCAGTATCGATTGCCGAGGGGCCCAGAAATATCTCTTCTTAGTTAAAAGAAGGTGCAAATCCCATATTGACTATCTAGGCCTCCGGCACGACTCCCACTGCAATCAGCCTCGAACCGTTATGATCACCCAGTTACGGATGACGTTAGGTTAGGCCAAATGTACAGCAGCACCCGCACTAAAGTACGTAGACATCTTAGGTACTAAGGATTACCTTTTTGAGACGACTCATGACTATGATCCACAAAATGGTCTCAATAGGTGGGTCAGTCCAATATTTGTTCGCAACAAATACCTGTGAATTTGGTCCAACCTTTGTTATATTCATCAGCCATGAATATCAACCAAAAACCACAGTAGCCTTTTTATTCTCGTTGTGGTTCCCACGACAACAAGCAGCTATGGAATAATTTTAGAATAACTTCAATTTTATTCTTGGATTTCTAAAACATGCAAAATAGAACGACATTAAAGATAACATGTTGATCTCCTTTATCTCAATAAACACAACATGACTTCCATCAATTTAATGCTACTGTTCCTTTATCAAATGTAACGGTAATATGATCTATCGAAAAATTAATTTCAGACATGATCTTAGTGGAAGTGTTCTCTAGTTAACTGACTTAACTTTCATTACCGTTTATCTTTAAAAAATTACACTAGTTCTTTATTACAACTTCTTGTAATATTATTCAGACTCATTCTGAATCTCCTTACAAATTTATATCCATTATCTTTAGAGGAACTGGGTAAATCACTCATAAAGACACCAGGATTAAAATGTAGGAGCTCTAGCAATTCAGATTAATTGCTACTAGTGATACGTTTAGATGTTTAGTCTTGAATATGACAGTATGCGGTTTATCTATATCTTAACAAGATATCTTTTTAATAACATTGTGTTCAGCATTTGTGATATGTATCCATAACCACCAGAACCTGGTTATCGACAACATTTTGTTGTAGTGTTCCGTCAAGTTTGACGACGAGTGTTTAAACAAGTCAAACGCTATTACTTGACTAACCATCACACAAGTTGTATACATTTCACATGTAATTTTATAAAATGCGATTACTTCTTGTCTAAACAATTCTGACTTCTTAAGTCTAATTATTTCTGACCCAAGTGAAGTGAATTAACCTCCATGTAACTCCTTTACATTTAATTCTGCATTTTATTAGTTTCTATATAATCACGGATGATTATCCAACTCATATAATCTCTTGAACTAACTTTCAAGAATTAACAAGTTCAATGAAACTGCATTTGAACACTTGAACAATTTACACAACAACATAGTTAATCCTTTTATTCTGAATATGACTACTAGCTTGTCCAATCTCCATTGACAAGTTACTATTCAAGCTCCACTTGAATCAATAGTCTATAATCATGGTTTAGTAATCTTAAACAATAGGAATTTCAAGCAATAAATTTTCAACTCCAAAAAAACTTTATTTATCCTAAAAATATTTGCAAGAAATTCAACTACAAAGTTATTTACTACACTATAATAAACTATTGATGACATGAAAAATAGTGTACAACAGAGTATTCTCTAAGATGTCTCTATGCTCCCACTGAATCTGTCATATCTTTTCACTTCATTTTAGTCATTGCAGACATTATGCATAAAACTTTGTTCAATTGGGTATCACATATCCAAGAACAATAGGAGTGACTGAATCAGATACACGAAGTCTCAATGCGATCAACCTTGACCATTTCCAAGTACTTGGGACAATTCCTTTCGAAGTGCCCAGTTTCCTAGCACTCAAAGAATTTTTCATCCTTGGATTGACTTCTCTGGTTCTAGGTTTTAGCTACTTGTTAGCTTTAACCTCCGGCTTGGAAACTTACTTTCCCTTCTGTCTCTTTCCCTATCTTCTCTCCTTAATCATTTCCTCAGCAATCTATAGCATCTGATGCAGCCCACTGATCATCTTCTCCATGCATATTGTAACAAATTACGAATTGCTAAAATTCCTTCAATAAGGAATTGAGAATCAAGTTCGTGGTCATGTCCTGTGTCACTGGATACCCAAATCTGCTAAGATGATCCAGACCTTTCATCTTCAGCAAATGGGGTCTAACAGATGTTCCTTCTGCCATTCTACAGGAGTTTAGAGCCCTGGTCGTATATGTTTCTCAGTCCGAGCCTGAGTCTGGAATATATCCTTTAGCTGGCGATACATCTGGCAAGCTGAGACGTCCATAAGGCTAGTCCGCATCTCAGATGTCATGGTCGCTAGCATTAGACAGGGAACATTGACCGAATCCTCAGAGTGCTTTTTGTGGAGATTTCTCTCCTCAACTGTAGCAGTCTCTGCAGGAGCAGGTTCTAGTGCCCTTTCCAAAATATATGACTTTCACTCTGTACTCAGAACATTTGTCGGATCTTATTTCCAGTTCAGGAAGTTGCCTCTTTTGAGTTCTCCATATCCCGAATGGACCTCAAAGTAGCAACATGTGCTTTTGGGGAGGATTTTCAAGTAGGGAAAGGATATTGACGTTATCATTGTTGTTGTTACTATTATTGTAATTGTTATTATTAAACTGCTTCTACCTCTGTCTTTTTCAACCATCTTAAACAATTTTTCAAAAATTAGTATTTGATTAACCATTAATAAATCAATAACCCAAAATTTAGAAAATGATTTATTAATCCTAAGAACCATTTCACTTATTCATGCACCCAACGGAGGCTGAACCTACATGAATAAGCTACTCAGGCAGGCAACTTATTACCAATTACAACCCATTTGCAACTCTTAGATATTATGAGATTTTCAATTTATCAAATTGATCATGTTTAATCTCATCCACACCTTGGGCAACAGTCTTACTGAGGAACCACCAATGATACACACCATATAACAACTGCAAGTCACTGGCCCAAGTCTCACTTAGGATCCGCAATGCTCACCTCACAGCTCTCCGAGTTTGCGGCGTAAGCACCCAACGAAGGCTAAACCTACTTACGACGACCGGTCACCGTGAGTGCCACTATATGGACGATGTGTTGTGTCAGATTTTTAATTTGGGTTTATAACCAGTCTATTACAAAGAACTAGTGGCCAATCAGGTTAGTCTGCAGGCAGGATCCTTTCGGTTCTAAACCTTTCGGAAATTCCACATCCCGAGCAAGACTGTCCTAGACACCACCTATTCTGGTAAACAATCCAGTTAATGTACCAGTTTTAAGAATTTCAACTCTTTGATCATATGACATTTTAAAAATAAATCTCCTCTTATTTGAAAAACTAATTTCATATAATGTCATATCTAACACCTGACAAAATAATTAAAGTTTCCAATTTAAACTTCCTTTTAAATACTTTAACTTTTCATCAAAAATGATTGTAGTTTTAATTTCTTTTATTTATCTACTTTGTCACCACAACCACGCAGATATAAATAATGCATAAAGAAATAAAACATACAACCACACGGTGACATAGCCTTGCCAAAAACTAAATTGGTTTCCGAGAGCCATACGGACAAACCAATTAGGTCAAACCTAAGCGACAAAATCAACACACAAGGCAAGAAGGTTGAACTCTTTCAGCTCCCACTAGCCTCAGCATCCGATGATGTCTTCGAGTGTCCTTGATGAATAATCTCCTTCTTGATGGACATCTTCGCAAAGATTTTTTACATATATTTAATCTAAATACATTTGTCTATTTTCTAACCTATTACAGATTACATCATAAAACCGGGATTCCAGTGGCACGCAGGCCTTCCCAAAAATAACCAATAATAAAAATAGCAAACATTGAGATTAGACAAACAACCATCACAAACAAGGGGTCTCAAGGCTCGGCTATGTCACAAACATTAATAAAGCAGTAAAGCATATTAATAATCCAGAATTCATTTTCATCTTGACATGAAAATAATTCCAAAACCAATTAATCCACCATTAATTGAAGTAATCATGTCCAATATTGTTCTTAAATTAAACACGGTTCTTAAACTCGAAATTAGGGAACACTTTCCAAAATTAGAAACCTTTTCCTGAAAAATTCAAATTCAATTCCATCTTTGCATTATCTTTGGATTCAAAACTACACTTTTCTTAAAATATTCAATTAACAATTCAAACACCTTTGAAAGTTAAACTTACTATTTTAAGAAACTTTTTATTAAACAACCTTTAATGAATATAATTATTATTTTCAAATAACATTGATAAATAATTTAAACTTCCTTTAAATAATTATCAATTAACTATTATTTAATTGAAACACTTTTCAAATAATAAACTTAATTTAAAATGTCAATTTTCTAAATAAACAATTTTACCAATAAAATATGTCTTTTAAAAAATATTTAAAGAAAAATGACCATCTTTAAATAACACCAAAAACTTTTCTTTATGGTTTTAAATGATTTCTACCATAAACGTTAATGTCGAGATCAAATCTCAAAACATTAAACCATGACCGAGCATGAAACTCAAAGTCACGATTTCATCAATTTGAAAATAGAATCCTTAAATTAAACTCTATTTAATTTAATAATGCATTTTATGGAACTAAATATTAAATGCATAAATTAAATCTAGTTTATAAATTAAAATTACCATTAATTTTAATTTCAACATTAAAACTTAATTTTTAATTAAAACCGATTTAATTTAAACGACAAATTACCGGAAAACGGAAACGAACCAACTTAGTTAACCGACTCATACTCGGGTTCAATAACCCATGTGAACTGAAAACAAGTAGGGTATTAAACCCTTTGACGGCTGAAATTAATCGAAGCTTTTAATCAACTCACTTTGATTATTTCGATTTTCATATTCCAATTAATCGTTTAATTATCGAATTGAATAATATTTAAACCGATTTGTGAATTTTATAAAACTAATAAAGTCTCCCACTTTAATTTTGTAAAACCGAAAACACATTTAGTCACAAATGTTTAAATATTAATAACCAAACACTTTTGATTTATTAATTCGATTTTAACGCATTTAATTTAATCGTTCGAGTTTAACCGTGAATTAAACGACATGACGGAAACAAATATTTAATCACCTCGGTTACCACATCAGAACCGAGAGGCCATGAGTCTCAACCCATGGCCGAAATCTCTAGGTTTGGTTTCGCGAACCGAAACGATTAATTTTCGACTTTAATCAATTAAACACTTTTAAACAATCAAACATCAACTAAATAAAATGAACTAAGGTTTCAAAATCCTGAGTTCCGAGAAACTCCAAGGTTGGCCGAGAATCACCATGGGGTTTCCAAAACCTTTGGTCGATTTTCTCCAAGCCAAATCAAAACCTTAAACGTTTTATTTATTGATTTCAATCGTTTAAACACTTTTAATTATTAAAAATCGAAACTTTAAGATCGTTGGACATAAATACTCGAATAATACTATCATTATGTTACTTGAGGTGGCTCTGATACCACTGTTGGGAATTCGTATCGTTTTTCATAAAAAACATAAACATTAATCATATTAACGCACAACGGAAGCTTTTTAAAATCACGAATTCCGTACACGGATCATCAGCTATACATAAGATAAGTAATCATGAAAGCATTAAAAATTCGTACCTTTGTATTCGTTGAAAAGAATACACGAATGAGATGCTTTTGGTATCCACCGGTGATGACACGGTCGAGCGGCGCCAACTATGTAATTAAACACACGAAGAACGGGGAAAAACTCAACACACACAAATGTATGACTTTGGTACGGCCGAGATGGCCACCACACACACAAACACCTTTGTGTGTGTGTGCGCCAATCTCATCCAAATTTTTTTTTTGGTCACACCACACAATCATATATATATATATATATATATATATATATATTGTTGGGAAATAGTTTAAGTATGTTCAAACTGTTAGTTAGACTTCTCAGACTGTTAGTAGATTTTAAATGTAAATCCAAAGTTCATGCTGCTAGTTGAAGAAACTCGAGCTGCCAGTGTAAAAGTTCAAGCTGCCAGAGTAAATCAACTCGAGCTGCTCAGTTCATGCTGTCAAGAGATTCAAGCTGCTCAACAGTTTCATAAACAGAAAGTGCTGATTTTCAGGAAAAGATATCTACATGAAGATTCCAGCATATCTACTATCAGAGAAGTCATTATTCGTCAAGGAAACATATCAAGAAGCAATATAAATACATAGAATAGGTCTTTCTATTGTATAGGAGTTTTCTGCATATTTTGAGTCTGTAATTGCTTTATTGATAGAGTTTTCATAAGCCTCTAAGGTTGTAAAACCCTAAGAACAGTCTGTGTTCTTCGTCTAATCAAACAGATTAGAGGTGATTGTAATCATTGAATTCAGCAATACAAACAGTCTTGATTACTTCTTGATTATTTCTTGTGTTAATCTGCTATTTATTCTGAAAGTTTTTGTTAAAATAATTAAGTGTTATTCCGCAAACTTCTTGATTAAACTTTGATTCAAAGCAAGATTATTGATTTATACTCTGATAAATTCAAATCAGTTAGTCTTGGTTATTCAGTATTAGATCCTGACAAGTGGTATCAGAGCCACATGTCGTTCTTTGTTTTTCAAAGTCGAAAACTTTCTTTCAAATTTTTAATCTTTTTGCAATGGAATTTGAAAATAGCAGCAGTGGATCTGGCAAGGACTCAAAGTGCCTATGCTCAAGCCCACTGAGTTTGAGATGTGGAAACTCAGGATTCAACAGCATATCCAATTTATTGACTATGCCATATGGGAAGCTGTTGAATTTCCTCCTGTAGTTGATCCAGAACTTGATGATGAGGGAAAACCAGTCAAAACCCCTCCAAAAACTGAACTTGAAAGGAAGGCTAGAATGAATGAAGTGAAAGCTCTTACACTTTTACAAATAGCCATTCCTAATGCTTATCAACATCAGTTCAAAAAGTTTTCTACTGCTCATTCTCTTTGGAATGCTTTAGAGAAAAGATTTGCTGGTAATGCCAGTACCAAGAGAAATCAAAAAGATCTTTTAAAACAGCAGTATGAGAACTTTTCTGGTGGCAAGAATGAAAACCTTACTCAAATTTTTGACAGGTTCAACAAACTGATAAGTGAATTAGAAAGTGCAAAAGTCAGCCTGGATCAAGATGAAGTCAACAGGAAGTTTCTCAGATCTCTTGGAGAAGAATGGACAGTTTATGCTGCCCAATGGAGAACAAGAGACACTCTTGAAGAGATACAATTGGATGATCTGTACAACAGTCTGAGAGTGTTTGAAACTGAGATTGATACTAAAAAGAAATCCTTTTCTTATAATCACAATACTCCTCTTCTGTCTTCTGAAAAATCTAACAGCAGTGATTCTTTTTCAGGTGGTGATGGCAACTCTGTTGAAGCTCCCTATGAGGCTTTTGTTGCCAATGATGGACTATTTGCTCTAAATGCTGAGGAGTTAGAACAAATTCATCCAGATGATCTTGAAGAGATGGATTTAAAGTGGCAACATGCAATGCTAACCATGAGGGCCAAAAGGTTTCTTAAAAGAACTGGAAGGACCAACTTTCAAGCCAGAACAGAAGGCAAATCAGCTTTTGATAAATCAAAAGTTGAATGCTATAAATGCCATAAGCTTGGTCACTTTGCCAGAGAGTGTAGATCTCAAGGTCAACAGTCATCAAGGACTTCACAGCCCAATCAGACATCCTCATCAACAGCACTTGTCTCTCAAGAAGACAATGTGTTTGACTGGAGTGATCATACAGAGGAAGAATTTCAAAATCAAGCTCTAATGGCAGAAACATCAAATGTCTCCTTCATTGAACTACCATCTGAGGTAAATTCTAAACTCTGCTCACAATCATGCAAAAATATGGTTAAAAAATACAGAGATCATAATGAGAGCATGTGCAAAACTCTAGCTAAGATGGAAGAAAGGAGATATGAATACATGCAAGCCATAGAAGATCTTGAAAAACAGATCAATGACTATAAGGACAATGAGATTCAAATGTGATATGATAGAACATATCATGAGTGGGAGAAAAAGGAGCTAAATAAGAAAATAGAATCTCTGAATAAAAAGGTAGAAGAGACTGAACAAAAGGTGTTAGAGGCTAACAAGAAACTAGAATCTGTTAACATAGATCTAGGTAACTTTAAGTTGGCAAATCAAAAGCTGGAACACCTAATGGAAGTCCAATTTAAAGACAGGGTGAAATCTCAGGTTAATCCCAAAGAAGGTATAGGATACAGGGCCACTCCTCCTCCATACAACAAGTACATACACCCAATGAGTGAGGTTGCTGATAGATTAATCAATGAACCACTAGATGAGTCTATGACTATTGTAGATCCTATCCTTGATAACAGTCCTGAATCAAAAGAAGATCAGATTCAAAAAGGAGACTGTGAGAAAGATCACAAAACAATGAGTGCACCCATAGAGATCCAAGCTCCCAGTAGGAAAGGAAAAGAGAAGATGAGTGTATGCAATGCTACTCCACAAATTTCTGTACTTTCTAACTGTAACACTGCATCTTCTTCAAAAAATAATACTAAAGGTAAGAATGTTCCAGTCTGCACATGTCAAAAGCATGGTGTTCAAAAGTTTCCCAAACAACAGCAGGTAAGGGGAAATCAGAGGAATAAGAACCAGAAATTGTCAGAAAAATCTGGTTCTCCAATTCAAACTGTCAAAAGATGTTTTCACTGTGGCAGGAAGAATCACCTAGCCAAGGATTGTTTTTATAAACCAGCTGTTGCAAAACAGACTGTGAATCACACAAAATCAAATCCTATTCAGGCAAAGCACTCAAAGGTAAAACCTTCCACATCAGTTCCAAAGAAAACAGTTGATCATAGGTTTTCAAAAGTTAATAAAAAACAGTCCACATATCAAAAACAAGTTTTGGCAAAGCCTAAATCAAGTTTTAAACAAATATGGTGTGTCAAGGACAAATCTTCAGCTCAAACTACTAATGCAAAAGATCAGACTGTTAAGTCAAAATCGGAAGCTGTTAGTGCAAAAACTGAAGTTGTTAGCACTACAAACACAGATCAAGCTGCTGAGCATCAATCTGGAACTGCTAGTGAATCATCTGAGACTGTTAGAAGAAAAGATGATCAAAATAACTGGATACCTCATATCCTCACTAAATACTCTCCAAAAACTCCATCAGTAGATCTCACAAAATATAAAAAGTCAAAAACAGTGTTTAGTTATGTCAATATGCAAGGCCAACCCAAAACCAATTTGGTTTGGGTTTACTGCACTACTGACTGAGCTGTTATTTGTGCAGGGCAACCACAGGTCTCCTCATAGAACAAGATGAAATTTGGACAGTGGATGCTCTAGGCACATGACAGGCAATTCTGAATGCTTGTCAAATTTCAAAAGTTTTGATGGAGGTTTTGTTGCATTTGGAGGCAACTCAAAAGGAGGTAAGGTTACAGGTAAAGGTACTGTTAATGCAGGCAATATGACATTCCATGATGTTTTGTATGTTGAACAGCTTATGTACAATTTATTAAGTGTCTCTCAAATCTGTGACAAACAAAACATTGTTCTGTTCACAGATTTCGAGTGCATTGTTCTTTCAAAAGATTTCAAAGTTCCTGAAAATCTGGTTTTACTAAGAACACCAAGAAAGGACAATGTCTACTGTTTGGACACAGATCTTTTGTCTAAATCAAATACTTTAAGTTGTTTGATATCCAAAGCATCATCCAATGAGTCTGCTCTTTGGCATAGAAGGATGTGTCACATGAACTTCAAGTCCATGAATGCTTTAGTTAAAAAGAATCTGGTAAGAGGTTTACCACAAAAGGAGTTCATTTGTGATGATCATTGTGTAGCATGCCTTAAAGGTAAGCAACACAAAACTTCTCATAAGGCCAAAGAAGTAAATTCAATATCATCTGTTCTTCAGTTGCTACATATGGATCTATTTGGTCCAACTTCTGTTTTGAGTTTGAATAAAAGGGCTTACTGTTTAGTCATTGTTGATGATTTCACCAGATTTACTTGGGTTTACTTTCTTAGGTCCAAAGATGAAACTGCTGAACTAGTTAAGTCTTTTATCCTTAAGATAGAAAACCAATCCAATTCCAAAGTTAAGGTGATAAGATCAGACAATGGAACTGAATTTAAAAATCAAATTCTAAACAGTTTCTGTGAGTCCAAAGGTATTGTTAGACAATATAGTGCACCAAGAACACCTCAACAAAATGGTGTAGCTGAAAGAAAGAACAGAACATTAATTGAGGCTGCTAGAACAATGTTAGCTTATTCAAATCTGCCAATGACTTTCTGGGCAGAAGCTGTTAATACAGCCTGTTATGTTCTGAATAGGGTACAGGTTGTCCAATCACAAGGGAAAACTCCCTATGAGTATATAAAATTAGGGTTAATATTGAAAAAACCCTATAAACTTTTCTCATTTTCACGATTAAGTCCCTAAACTTTTTTCCCGATTATTTAAGTCCCTAAACTATTTTTGTATTATTCAAAAAGATATATTTTTGACTAGCTACCGGTTGAGTATGTAAAACACAACCAATAAAATACAAATTTTAGGGACTTAATCGCTAAAACATGTAAATATAGTGGGTTTTTTGAATAAGACAAAAATAGTTAAGGGACTTAAACAATCAGAAAAAAAGTTTAGGGACTTAATCACAAAAATAAGGAAAGTTTATGGGGTTTTTTCGATATTAACCCTATATATTATATATATATTAATTAAAACTTTAATATATAAATATAATCTATGTCTTAATAATTATCTTTATTATTTAAACCTTATATAATTATCTCTACAATTATATACACTTTAAATAATATTAATCTTTTATACATTATCTAATAATATATAAATGACTAGATAATTATTTATAATTATTTATTTATTTAATTGTTTATAATTATCAATCCAATTATCTAATAATAGATGATAATACTAATTCAAATAAATCAATCTTTTAATTAATATCTAATAATAAGTAAAAGACTAGATAATTATTATTTAATTATCATCATATGACAATTTAATCACTACAATATCTAATATTGCACTTTTAGTCCCCGTAATTTGAGATATAATTAATCATCCATTAATCTAATCTCAATGATCATTTCGTGTCATAAACAATATCCAATATTGGTTATTTAATCGTTTAATTGCATCTGCTCAGTTGTGCTCATCGGTGTGACCCTCAATTGTTTTATGAAATCAGTCATGATGCAGTTGTAATGTCGTCTTTACACACCATATACTAACAGAATATAATAGAATTGATTATATATAAACTAAGTTTATAAAACTTGATTAATTTTGTCAGGATCTATTACTGAATAACCAAGATTAACTGATTTGAAATTTATCAGAGTATAAATCAATAATCTTGCTTTGAATCAAAGTTTAATTAAGAAGTTTGCGGAATAACACTTAATTATTTTAACAAAAACTTTAAGAACCAATGAAGCATAAAACATAAGAAGTAATCAAGACTGTTTGTATTGCTGAATTCAATGATTACAATCACCTCTAATCTGTTTTGATTAGACGAAGAACACAGAGTGTTCTTAGGGTTTTACAACCTTAGAGGCTTAAGAAAACTTAAACAACAAAGCAATTACAGACTCAAAAATATGCAGAAAACTTCTATGACCTATTCTCTGTATTTATATTGCTTTTTTTGACTTGTTTCCTTGAAGGACTATGACTTCTCTGATAGTAGATATGCTGGAATCTTCGTGTAGATATCTTTCCTGAAAATCAGCACTTTCTGTTTATGAAACTGTTGAGCAGCTTGAATTGTTTTGCTCTGGCAGCTTGAACTTTTACACTGGCAGCTCGAGTTTCTTCAACTAGCAGCATGAACTTTGTATTTACACGAAAAATCTACTAACAGTCTGAGAAGTCTAACTAACAGCTTGAATGCACTTAAACTATTTCCCAACAATCTCCCCCTAACTTAAATTCTTTACACAAGACTTTAAGTTCTTTACAAAAATGGAAATGAATAAGTAAACTGTTATTTACAAACCAAGGATTTCAAAAACTTACAACTGTGCAAGTTTATGATCTACAGCCTTCAAAAATTCTTTCTTCATCTCATCTTTATCACAAGATACTCTAACAGGTTTAATCTGAAGTAGCATATCTTTTGGTAAATCATAAAATTCGAGATTGAAGAATATACCAGATCCATCTGTGGATTTGATTCTGTATGTCCTTGACTTGACAAACAGATCAACTTGCTTGACCTTCTTCCCTTTCTTCACAGCATCCTCTATTTCTTTCCTTGCAGATTCAGGGTCAACAATTGATTTTAGATCTTTAATTACTTGCTTCACTTGTGGTAGAGAAGATCTAACTTGTGATACAGACCCAATGTTGTGCATTCTGATAAGCTCATCTCTGGTTAACTTCTGAACCATCTGCCAAAATGTATCATATTCTTCTTCTGGTCCAGACTCTCTTCTTATCACAAACTTAATTCTCAAGTCACGGTCATCCAGTGACTTAGCAAACCAGTAGTTGATTTGAGGCTTTGTAAAATCATGTTGATCAATCAACTTCTCTATCTCCATGGCCTTTTGTAGTTGTTGCTCAAAGAGCACCCTTTTAACCGATGAAGGAATAGAAAGAGCAGCTTGATCAGTGGGAACAGGTGTACTGGCAGCAGCTTCAGTTGGTACTGGATCTTTTGATGTTTGGACCTTTTGGGATGGTTGAGCTTCTGGAGAGACTTTTGTTCTCTGTCTTTTGTCCATCTCCTTATCATGAATCTCCTGCAGCCTTTCAGTTGTCATGGACTGAGCCATTTTCTTTGGGATACCAGCTGCAAATGCAAAATTTATCAAAAATCTTCTGTGCTCAGCTTTAGTGTGCCCTGTTGGCATCTTTCTCTTCTTTTCACCTTGTTTGCCCACAAACCCCTTTAGGTAATCACCTAATGTCTCATCATCATCTATTGGGGGCTGGGCTTGCTGATCTAATTCTTTATCCTGTTCTTCTGCTAACCTTTTGGCAACTTCAGCATCAAAGGCAATCTGGGCTTCTTTGGAGGAGAATTTGTGCTTTGGAGATTCAATAAGAATGCCCTTGCCTTTGTCTTTTGCAGAAGAGGATGTTGCTTGGTCTGTACTTGATGGAGCTTGAATGCCTTCCCTGATCACAACTCCAGTGACTTTTGAAGGAGCAGCTTGAGTTTCTAGGCTAACAGCTTGAGAAGCTGTTGGGACTGCTAGCCTAGAAACTGGGACTGTTGGTGCTACTTGGACTGTTGTTGTTGATGGAGCTGCTTGGACTGTTGTAGGAACCTCCTGATTCTCCCCCTTTTTGGAAGCATTGGTTTGGTCAGAAGGACCTACAACCTTTGCCCCTTGGGTTTGAATCAAACGCTCTAATTGAATCAGCTTATTTCCACAAAGGGTAAACCCCTTATGAAGATAATCCATCCTCTGATTTTGAGCCATTTTTGATTGCTTTAGGGCCATTATTTGTGCACCCTGTGCAGCAATGATGGACATTTGGTATTCCAACATAGCTACAACAGGTTTCAGCTTGGGATCCGTCAAAAGCATGAGTTGCAGACTAGTCTCAAGATCAGAAAACACCTGTGGTGCTTGTGAGCTATCACTGACATTAATACCAGAAGTAGAAACCTCTGGGCCCCTCTGTTCTTGGTTCTGGGGACTTCCAGCTTGTGTTTGCACACTTGCTGTTGCCATGGGCATGGTCTTAGCTATGTTGGCACTGTCCTGTGCCTCTTTTGCAGAGACATCAGTAGTGCCAGCCACAGAACCCATATGAACCATCTTTGAAGAGATGTTCACCTCCTGAGTGAGGATGAAAGTTTCCTCTAGTGGTTCCCTTTGGATATGCTGTGCAGGAGTATCCTCCTGCACAGGGATATATGGCTCTAGCTGATGGGAGGAGGAGGAAGGAGCTCCTGGTCCCCTTTTTCTTTTGTATATATTTCTGAGTGGGCGTGTTGGCTGTACAAAAGGATCAGTGGGAGTTTATGTATCATGAGGAGTGGGTTGGGGTCTTGGAGGTGTAGCAGTGATGTTAGGCTGAGCCTGCTCAAGACCCTCTCCTCTGTTTCCTGAAATGATGTTCATCATTGCAGAGGGCAATGGAACATCTACACTGACAAAATTGGCACTTGGCTTTATCAGCCTTTTGATAGAAGATAGTGAGTGCCTATGGGAAATATGTATCCTCTTATGTAAATGAGAAGTAGTGCAGGTGTGTGCAATGATTTCTGCCAAAAATCTTGGATACATTAAAAACTTCCCATTCTTTAGGGAATGATGCCTTAACATCCCCTGAAAAATCATGTTTGAAAAATTGAACCGTTGGCCTGTTGAAACGCACACTAAGGCAGTGGCAATGTTAGAAGAAAATTCTGACCAACCAGTTCTTTTGGGGCTCATACACTGCTGAAGAATATGTACAAGAAATTTCCATTTAGGTGAAAAATGGGCTTTTAAGAAAGTAAAAGAATCAGCAGGACCCCTATAACCTATATTGTAAAGACCAGTATGTAAAGCATTAAGGGTTAGGTCTGTTATACCTGTGGCATCTTGAAGATGCA
>JAANYP010003979.1:0-25839 GCA_020465985.1 Centrapalus pauciflorus
CCCAGATCTCTCAGGCTGAGCAATGGCTTTGCCTTTGCCCTTCCTGAGATGTGATTGATGTTGCCTATCAACATAATCATTATTTCTGGTTTTTAAATACTTATTCTCATTTAAAACCAGTTTACCACTATGATTAGAAAACTTATTTGAAATCATAGCAGGTTTTCCTTCAGCCTGAGACTTACTCTTGTTAAAGGCAGACTGCTTACCTTTTGAAAACTTATTTTTAAAATATTCAGCATTAAAAGGATTAGTATGCCTTTTTACACCAGCTTTAGACCCAAAGCCTGTTTTGTCAACAGGTTTGGTGTCCACAGCTGCAGTTTGGACATGCTTTCCTTTCTTTTGCTTGTGTGAATCAGTTAAACACTTAGCAAGCTAATTTGATGGAAAACTTATTTCATCAGCAGCTTTTGAGCTAGGTTCACACGAGCTGTCAGTGTTTTGAGGCCTGACAAACCTGTTTATTGAGATTAATTTACGATTCACTTTTTGAATAA
Source organism: Centrapalus pauciflorus (assembly GCA_020465985.1). Lineage (NCBI taxonomy): Eukaryota > Viridiplantae > Streptophyta > Magnoliopsida > Asterales > Asteraceae > Centrapalus > Centrapalus pauciflorus. The sequence continues at coordinate 501 of JAANYP010003979.1, forward strand.
AAGTGTTTGGAAGCTCACCAAGAGTGGACAAGTCTTCTTTTAAATTATTAACCTCAACAATGGAAGCTGCTGTGTCAAGATCCCCTCCAAGATAGGCTTGGATTTGTGCAGGAATCTGCTGACTTATGCAGTGGCTGACTTTTTGTGCAGATTGGCACCAAGAGTCAACTATCTTTTGAAGCTTAGCATGTTTTATATCTGTTTCTCTCTTTTCTTCTAGTAAAATGGAATTGATGTGTTTTAATTCATCAAGCTCAGCTTCCAACTTATGGAAACTGTCCAGTTTACTAGATTTTGTTTCAATATCAGTTTTTAGCTTAGAGATTTCTAGAATAAAAAAACAGCATGCTTCTCAACAGCAGCTTTCAGATCAACGAGCATATATTCAAACATTTTAACTTTTTCTTCAGAACTGTAATCCATAAAATTTTGTACCTTATACATCATTGTAGGGTTCCAATTCTCCAAGCTGCTAAAAGCTTCAGCTTCAGCCAGATCCTGTTTAAAGTTTCTTGTTGATGGGACATCAGTGTTGGCCATCAGACAGTTATTGTCTTCTTCATCAGATGATGAATCAGACTCCTCCCAGTCACAAGTTTCTGCCATAAGTCCCTTTTGCCTGTTGGAAACCACTGAGTTTTCCAACTTTCTCAGCTTAGCCATAGCCATAAGGTACTTAACCCTATAGCCATCATCCTTGTTTGTCTTGTGTGGTTAGGATGACTGACCAACAGCTTTTGACACACAATCAGCAGCTATGTGGCCAGTTTTGCCACATTTGAAGCACTCAACTTTGGTCTTATCAAATGCTTTCTTTTTGACAGCATTTGAACTTCTTTGCAGCATGTTTCTTCCAAACTTTTTCTTGTTGAACCTTTTGACAAGCATGGTTATCATTTGCTTATCATCCAGTTAAGCAATATCTGCATTGTCTTCCTCTTCAGACACTTCCTCCTTATCATCAGCCTGTTGATCAGGGTGAGTGAACACATCACTCACCTGATTTGCAGGTTGTCTCACACTGGCCACAAAGGCTACACCTTTCTTAGATATTTCCAAGGCATTTCTCTTATGTTGCCTTGACTGCTCATCATTCAGTAAGGATCCATATAAGTTAACAAGATCCATACTTCTGATGGTACCTAAATTCCTTAAAATTGTAGAAAAATAATTCCATTCTTCAGGCAAAACATCTAAGAACTTGTTTACCAAAGTTAGGCTGTCCTTGGTGATCCCAACAGCTTTGAGATCATTTACAAGAGCAGTAAACCTGGTGTAGGTTTCAGTGAGAGTCTCCTTTGGTTTTGCAAAGAACAGTTCATACTGTCTAACAAGATTATTAATCCTGTTGTCAAGTGTGGTTGTGGGTCCATCATAGACGGTACACAAAGTATCCCACATCTCCTTTGCAGTCTTCATCTTCTCAACCTGTTTGAACACATCATCAGGTAGAGAGATGACCAGATTGTTTCTGGCTTTTGCATCAAGAGCCACCAGTCTTTTGTCTTCATCAGATCATTGAGCTTTTGCTTTCTCAAATGTTCTAATTTCAGGAGCAGCTCCTTCAACAGCAGGAGTTATAGTTGTAAAAGAGGTTGGCACATAGGGACCCTCCATTACAATCTCTGGTAGTTGCACATCCAGATTCTCTAAGTAGAGCATCATTCTGCACTTCCAACCAGAAAAGTTCTGATGGTTGAACTTTGGAGGTTTGCCCATTGAGCCATTGTCATAGTATGAGGAACTTGCAGCACTGTTGTCCATGGAAACTTTGGGAGAATGAGAGATCTAGAATGACACACACTCTAAACTGCTCTGATACCAGTTGTAGGTCCCAAAAGATATCCCGAGTATATAGCCTTAAGCTGTAGAGGGGGGGTTGAATACAGCACTTTAAAAACTACACACAATTTTCTCAATGTTTGTATGTATTATCAACAAATGTTAATTACAAACAAGCTTGAATGCGGAAAGGTTCAAGCTGAGATGACAGATACAACAGTATGTTTAACTAGTCTAAGACTGACTTAAACTAATTACAATGAATACACTCACTAAGAATCACTCACTGTGTTTACAAGACTCTGAGGAACAGCTTGAACAAGAACAGCTTAGACACTAAGCACTGTTTTATTCAAGCAGACTTGCATGCATGAAAGACTCACTTTGAATGCACGTTCACTCTTGGTTTCAGCACTTAGCTTTTTGGCTTAATCTTTCAATCCTTGGAAGTTTCTTTTTATACTCACTCAAAGGATCTAAGTGAAGCTTCTTCATTGGACGGAATGAAAAAAGAGAAGTCTTGTTGAAAAGACAACATAAACTTTTCTGCACTTTTCTGAAAAGCAGACTTGTCTTCATGTGGGCAGAACTTTTGTCTTTTCACTTTGTCTACTGTTGCATTGCCTTTAACTAAATAAGGAATGTCAACTTTGAGTTTTTCTTCCTTTGTAAAGGCCTATTTTGATATAAGAAAAAGGTCTGTCACCCTTTTTCAAATATCCTTTTGTCTTCATGTAACAGAACAGCTTGGGCAGGCTGAGCTGTTCTGAATTCCACTTTGTCTTCGACTTTGTAAAATGATCTTGTAGTAAAAAACAATACATGAGGACTTGGAAACATATTCCATAAAGTGTTTAGCCTGTTCACAAAGAACAGGTTCTGTTCACAAAGAACAGAATACTTGTAAACTGCCCAAGCTGCTCACCAGTGTAGAGCAGCGTAGACAGTTTATGTCCAGCCTTTTCAGCAGACTAAACTGCTTGGGCAAAACTGCCTTTGTTGCAACACGTGCAACATATAGAACAGCTTCAGGCTGATATTGCAAATCATTTTTAGGTTTCAATAAGGCATATAACAGGCCTTAAATTAAACCTTCAAAAACATCAACAGGTTTGATTAATAATCTCCCCCTCAGATGCAGAACAGGTTTGACTGAGGCCTTTTTGTGCCTAACAGTCTCTAAAGGTTTCCCAAGTGTATAGTTCTAAGCTGTAGGGGGGGTGAATACAGCTATTTAAAAACTTAACAATCTTTTTCTCAATGTTTGTGTATATTATTAACAAGTGTTAATTACAAACAAGCTTGAATGCGGAAAGGTTCATGCTGAGATGACAGATACAACAGTTGTTCAGCAAATCTAAGACACACTCAGACTAGTTACAATAACTACACTCACTTAGATGCACTCACTATTTTTACAAGACTCAGATGGACAGCTTATACAAGGACAGCTTAGACACACTCTACTGTTTTATATAAGCAGACTTGCATGCATGGAATAACACACTTCAATGCACGTTCTGATTTAACACACTTGATATCTCATAATCCTTAAAAGCTTCCTTTTATACTCAAAAGGAGAATCTCAGTGAAGCTTCTTCATTGGACAGATGAGATAGTGGAAAGTCTTTCCAAAAAGACAAAACACTTTTCTGCACGTTCTGATAAAGTATATTTGTCTTCACATGGCAGAATCTTTGTCTTTTTCTTTTTGTCACTGTTGCATAAGGCTTTAACCAAAAGAGGAATGTCAACTTTGCATCTTTCTTCTTTTGCTAATGCCATTTTGATATAAGAAAAGGTCTGTCACCCTTTTCAGATATCCGCTTGTCTTCATGTAACAGAACAGCGTGGGCAGGCTGTGCATTTCTGTTTTCCACTTTGTCTTCGACTTGTAAACTGATCTTGTAGCCAAAAACAATACATGAGGACTCGGAAACATATTCCATAAAGTGTTTAACCTGTTCACAAAGAACAGGTTTTGTTCACAAAGAACAGGTTTTGTTCACAAAGAACTGAACACTTGTAAACTGTCCAAGCTGCTCAACAGAACAGAGCAGCGTAGACAGTTTATGTCCAGCCTGTTCAGCAGGCAGAATAGCTTGGACAAACTGCCTTTGTTGCAACGAATGCAACATGGAAATTCCCTTTGGGCTGATATTGCAAATTACTTTTCAGGTTTCAATAAGGCATAAACAAGCCTTAAATTATACCTTCAAGTGCATCAACAGGTTTGATTATGAAATCTCCCCGTCAGATGTAGAGCAGGTTTGACTGAGGCCTTTTTGTGCCTAACAATCTCCCTCTATTTGCAATAATCAGTCTGAGCTGATTTAATCAATAATCACTATACATTTTACAATACATTTTGCTGAAATGAAATTACAACATTTTTAGTAAAGTAAAAGATCAGTTTATATATACTGATTTTGATTACATAAACAACACATGTTTTTACAGAAGTACAACTAATGTACTAATGTATATTACAACTAATGTAAATAGGAAAAGTTACAACAGATGTAACAAAGTACAACTAATGTACAAAAGAGTTCAACACTTTGGCCTGTTGATTTTGGGAGCAGATAATGGCAAGCCTGTCCAACAGATGGACAACTTCCATTCTTCACTTACTCAGATAGTAGGTGGACTTCACTCCAGTGGTGGTGGTCCTTCAAACATTTTTTCAAGTTCATCCCTTGTTTCCTCCAGATCTTGAATTTCAACTCTGAGGATCATAAACTTGGGATCTTGAAGTTCACCTCTTTCATAAAAGCCTCTGAGCTGGTCCCAGACGGCTGCTCTCCACCTGCTGGATTGCTTGAATGAAGTTGCAAGTCTGAAGGCTTCAAGCTATCTCAGATCCACCTTTTATAGATCTGATGCTCTTTGAAAGCACTTTTTCTATGTTAGGGGATCTTCAAAGAATGCCCCCAACTCAGGTTCTTCAATTATTTTGCCTTCTTCAAACTCTACTCCACTGGGCAGGCTGTAGTCAACTCCTTTGATTTCAACATCATAATCACCTTGTTCAATCAAGATGAGGAGTTCCTCCAGCTCAGAATCCTTTTTGGTCCTCCTGGCCTTTATCTTAGGGTAAGTCACAGAGACACCCTCACTTAATTCTTTTGAGATCAGGCCAAGATCTTTCACTCTCTCCATCAGCTTCTTAACATATGCCCTGATAGTCTTAGCCGTTTCTGACTTAGACTGGCTCAGGGCAACTGCCAGCTCTACCCATTCCCTGTACCCCATTTGGGCGACATCAGTGTAATCATAAGATTCCAGTTTAGGGCCTGTAGCACCCATTCTGGTTATTTGCAGCTTCCACTGTTTGCCTTTTCTTGATATAGGGACAGCTTTGACAATAGATTCCTTGGCAAGTCTTCTATCAGCAACATCATGGAACTTCTTGCTTGCCAAGTTGTCAAAGTGGAATTGGGCCCTTGTAGAGGATGCTTGCTTTGGTTTGGTCACAGAGACCAGAGCACCCTTTTCCTGTACACTTTCCTTCTCACCAGCTGATTCTCTAGCAGCTTCAAGCAGTTTTCTCTGTACATCCAAAGAGGGCATTTTGGTTTTACTTGCCTCTTTGAATGCAAGAGATATAGCAGCTTTGGCAGAGGCTTCTTCTTTTCTCAATATTTCCAGGGCTTTGAGTTGTTCATCTCTGAGCTCATAGTATTTTTCAATTGGAACGCCCATTTCTTTGGCCCTGGCTTTGTCAAATTTTAGCTCTGCTGCTTTCTGGCGGTCAGGATCAACCACTGCCTTTTCTTTTCCTTTAGCTGTTGTAACAGCTTCAGGAATGTCTTCCTCTTCTTCTTCTTCTTCCTCCTCCAGAATGAGATGCCTCCTTCTACTGCTTGGCCTGTCCTCAGGAATGAATTCCTCCCCCTTAGACTGTGCAGGGTTTGGAGATTCAGCCTGAGTAGGCTGAGCAGCTTCAGGTTGATGAGAGGCACCCTCAGCTGGACCAGTACCTGTTCCAGATGCACATGCTGTTTGACCAGTAGACGCTGATTTCTCCTTAGGAGAAGAGGTTTTCTCCTCCTTAGACTTAGTCTTAGAGGCAGACAACTTCTCCCCCTTTGAAGGAGATGGACTAGCACCGTCAACAACTGGTCTGCCTGAAGAAACAAATTCAGCAGTTTTGGCAGCAGGTTTGGGACCAACCAGGCTATGCACTAAGAAAGCCAGGTTGTCCTTCACCTCTGCAAGTTGGGAAATACAGGTTTGAATAGAAGAGGATTGGGAATCAGCAAGAGAGGTCAGCTTAAGAATATTTTCTCTATCAGAAGCTGTGAATAGCAAACTTTGAAGCTGTGCAAGGTGTAACTCAAGAGAGTCCTGCACATCAGCAAGGTTTGCTGACACATAATTTGATAGAGAAACGATGAGAGTGTTTAGGCTGGCCAGTGTATCAGGAAGGGTAGAGTTGCAAGTAGTGAGGAGATTGGACAGCTGTTGGGATATGGCTGTCATAAAGGACACAGAGTCCTGTTGGTGTGAGAGAATTGAGGAGAGGGAAGTGGAGACATTTTGCAGCTGTGCAGTGAGTGCAAGCAGCTGTGAGGAGGTGTCAGTTTGAGGAGTGGATGGAAAGGAATTCTTGAACACATCAAAGAATCCTTTAAGTTGTTCAGACACAGAGTCTGAAATGAGAGAGGGTAGAAAAGACATGGAAGTTTCTAAAGAGCCAACTTTGTTGGTCAGCAATGAAAGCTGATCCTTCAAAGGCAGATCTTTAGGGGATGGAGGTGTATGGGTAGACTGTTTGGACTGAGTAGATGGTGATGATGAGGATGAGGTTGGTGTATGGGGATGTGATTGAGAAGGAGAGGGTACTTTTGAAAGAAGCTCCATAGCCTGGGCAAAAGTAATGTGGCCCAGCTTGGAGGGGTCGATAGGTCCTTCAGCAGTGGCAGTAGCTGCATCATCAGGAGTGCGGGTAGATGTTGGGAGCCTTTCAGATGCAGCTTGTGTTGCAGCACCTTCATTAAGGCCATTGGTGGTTCCCTCTGCAGCACCTTGGTTTAAAGGAACCTCATCATTAGGAGATGGAATTTGCATTTCAACATCAGCAGTGTTGGGAAATAGTTTAAGTACATTCAAGCTGTTAGTTAGACTTCTCAGACTGTTAGTAGATTTTTCATGTAAATACAAAGTTCATGATGCTAGTTGAAGAAACTCGAGCTGCCAGTGTAAAAGTTCAAGCTGCCAGAGCAAAACAACTCAAGCTGCTCAGTTCATGCTATCAAGAGATTCAAGCTGCTCAACAGTTTCATAAACAGAAAGTGCTGATTTTCAGGAAAGATATCTACACGAAGATTCCAGCATATCTACTATCAGACAAGTCATAGTCCTTCAAGGAAACAAGTCCAAGAAGCAATATAAATACAGAGAATAGGTCATTCTATTGTATAGAAGTTCATAGAAGTTTTCTGCATATTTTTGAGTCTGTAATTGCTTTGTTGATTGAGTTTTCTTAAGCCTCTAAGGTTGTAAAACCCTAAGAACAGTCTGTGTTCTTCGTCTAATCAAACAGATTAGAGGTGATTGTAATCATTGAATTCAGCAATACAAACAGTCTTGATTACTTCTTATGTTTTATGCTTCATTGGTTCTGAAAGTTTTTGTTAAAATAATTAAGTGTTATTCCGCAAACTTCTTAATTAAACTTTGATTCAAAGCAAGATTATTGGTTTATACTCTGATAAATTCAAATCAGTTAATCTTGGTTATTTAGTTTTAGATCCTGACAAGTGGTATCAGAGCCACAGGTCGTTCTTTGTTTTTCAAAGTCGAAAACTTTCTTTCAAAATTTTTAATCTTTTACAATGGAATTTGAAAATAGCAGCAGTGGATCTGGGCAAGGACTCAAAGTGCCTATGCTCAAGCCCACTGAGTTTGAGATGTGGAAACTCAGGATTCAACAGCATATTCAATTCATTGATTATGCCATATGGGAAGCTGTTGAATTCCCTCCTGTAGTTGATCCAGAACTTGATGCTGAGGGAAAACCAGTCAAAACTCCTCCAAAAACTGAACTTGAAAGGAAGGCTAGAATGAATGAAGTGAAAGCACTCACACTATTACAAATAGCCATTCCTAATGCTTATCAACATCAGTTCAAAAAGTTTTATACTGCTCACTCTCTTTGGAATGCCTTAGAGAAGAGGTTTGCTGGTAATGCCAGTACCAAGAGAAATCAAAAAGACCTCTTGAAACAGCAGTATGAAAACTTTTCTGGTGGCAAGAATGAAAACCTCACTCAAATCTTTGACAGGTTCAACAAACTGATAACTGAACTAGAAAGTGCAAAGGTCAATCTGGATCAAGATGAAGTCAACAGAAAGGTTCTCAGATCTCTTGGAGAAGAATGGACAGTCTATGCTGCACAGTGGAGAACAAAAGACACTCTTGATGAGATAGAATTGGATGATCTGTATAACAGTTTAAGAGTGTTTGAGACTGAGATTGATGCTAAAAAGAAATCCTTTTCTTATAATCACAACACTGCTCTTCTGTCTTCTGAAAAATCTAATAACTATGATTCTTTTTCAGGTGGTGATGGCAATTCTGCTGAAACTCACTATGAGGCTTTTGTTGCAAATGATGGATTATTTGCTCTAAATGTTGAAGACTTGGAACAAATTCATCCAGATGATCTTGAAGAGATGGATATAAAGTGGCAACATGCAATGCTGACCATGAGAGCCAAAAGATTTCTGAAAAGAACTGGTAGGGCCAACTTTCAAGCCAAGACAGAAGGCAAACCATCTTTTGATAAATCAAAAGTGGAATGCTATAAATGCCATAAACTTGGTCACTTTGCCAGAGAATGTAGATCTCAAGGTCAACAGCCATCAAGGACTTCACAGCCCATCCAAGCATCATCATCCACAGCACTTGTCTCTCAAGAAGACAATGTGTTTGACTGGAGTGATCAGACAGAGGAAGAATTTCAAAATCAAGCACTTATGGTAGAAACATCAAATGTCTCCTCCACTGAACTACCATCTGAGGTAAATTCTAAACTCTGCTCTCAATCATGCAAAAATATGGTTAAAAAGTACAGAGATCATAATGAGAGCATGTGCAAAACTCTAGCTAAGATGGAGGAAAGGAGATATGAATATATGCAAGCCATAGAAGATCTGGAAAAACAGATCAATGATTATAAGGATAATGAGATTCAAATGGGGTATGATAGAAACTATCATGAATGGGAGAAAAAGGAACTCAATAAGAAAATATAATCTCTGAATAAAAAGGTAGAAGAAACTGAACAGAAGGTGTTAGAGGCTAATGAGAAACTGGAATCTGTTAACATAGATCTAGGTAACTTCAAGTTAGCAAATCAAAAGCTAGAACACCTAATGGAAGTTCAATTCAAAGATAGAGTGAAATCTCAGGTCAATCCCAAAGAAGGAATAGGATACAGAGCTACTCCACCTCCATATAATAACAAGTACATTCATCCAATGAGTGAAGTTGCTGATAGACTTGTCAATGAACCACTAGATGAGTCTATGACTATTGTAGATCCTATCCTTGATAACAGTCCTGAATTAAAAGAAGATAAGAGTCAAAATAGAGACTGTGACACAAAGAGTGCACCCATAGAAGTCCAAGTTCCCAGTAAGAAAGGAAAGAGAAGATGAGTGTATGCAATGCTACTCCACAAGTTTCTGTACATTCTAACTGTAACACTGCATCTTCATCAAAAGGAACTAAAAGAGGTAAAACTGTTTCTATCTGCACATGCCAAAAGCATGGTGTTCAAAAGTTTCCTAAACAACAGCAGGTAAGAGGCAACCAGAGAAACAAGAACCAGAAATTGACAGAAAAGTCTGGTGTTCCAATTCAAACTGTCAAAAGATGCTTTCACTGTGGAAGGACGAATCACTTAGCCAAGGATTGTTTTTACAAACCAGCTGTTGCAAAACAGACTGTGCATCACACAAAATCAAATCCTAATCAGGCAAAGCACTCAAAAGTGAAACCTTCCACAGCAGCTCCAAAGAGAACAGTTGATCACAGATTCTCAAAAGTTAATAAAAAACTGTCCACACATCAAAAACAAGTTTTGGCAAAGCCTAAATCAAGTTTTAAACAAATATGGTGTGTCAAGGACAAATCTGTTGCTCAAACTGCTAATGAAAAGATCAGACTGCTAAGTCAAAATCTGATGCTGTTAGTGCAAAAACTGAAACTGTTAGCACTACAAACACAGCTCAAGCTGCTGGGCATCAAACTGGAGCTGCTAGTGAATCATCTGACACTGTCAGAAGAAAAGATGATCAAAATAGTTGGATACCTCATATTATCACTAAATACTCTCTAAAGACTCCATCAGTAGATCTCACCAAATATAAGAAGTCAAAAACAGTTTTTAGTTATGTCAATGTACAAGGCCAACCCAAAACCAATTTGGTTTGGGTTTACTCCACTACTAACTAAGCTGTTATTTGTGCAGGGCAACCACAGGTCTCCTCATAGATCAAGATGGCATCTGGACAGTGGATGCTCTAGGCACATGACAGGCAATTCTGAATGCTTGTCAAATTTCAAAGGTTTTGATGGAGGTTTTTTTGCATTTGGAGGCAACTCAAAGGGAGGTAAGGTTACAGGTAAAGGTACTGTTAATGCAGGCAACATGACATTCCATGATGTTCTGTATGTTGAACAGCTTAAGTACAATTTATTGAGTGTCTCTCAAATCTGTGACAAACAAAACATTGTTCTGTTCACAGATTCTGAATGCATTGTTCTTTCAAAGGATTTCAAAATTCCTGAAAATCTTGTTTTACTTAGAACACCAAGAAAGGACAATGTTTACTGCCTGGACACAGCTCTCTTGACTAAATCAAATACTTTAAGCTGTTTAATATCCAAAGCATCATCAAATGAGTCTGCTCTTTGGCATAAAAGGATGTGTCACATGAACTTCAAGTCCATGAATGCTTTAGTTTAAAAGAATCTGGTAAGAGGATTACCACAAAAGGAGTTCATTTGTGATGATCATTGTGTAGCATGTCTTAAAGGTAAGCAACACAAAACTTCTCATAAGGCCAAAGAAGTAAATTCAATCTCATCTGTTCTTCAGTTGTTACATATGGATCTATTTGGTCCAACATCTGTTTTGAGTTTGAATAAAAGGGCATACTGTTTAGTCATTGTTGATGATTTCACCAGATTTACTTGGGTTTACTTTCTTAGGTCCAAAGATGAAACTGCTGAGCTAGTTAAGTCTTTTGTCCTTAAGATAGAAAACCAATCCAATTCCAAAGTTAAGGTGATTAGATCAGACAATGGAACTGAATTCAAAAATCAAATACTAAACAGTTTCTGTGAGTCCAAAGGCATTGATAGACAATATAGTGCACCAAGAACACCACAGCAAAATGGTGTAGCAGAAAGAAAGAATAGAACATTAATTGAGGCTGCTAGAACAATGCTAGCTGATTCAAATCTGCCAATGACTTTCTGGGCAGAAGCTGTTAATACAGCCTGTTATGTTCTAAATAGGGTTCAAGTAGTTCAATCACAAGGGAAAACTCCCTATGAGTTATTCCATAACAGAAGTCCCCTAATAGCTTTCTTCAAGCCCTTTGGTTGCCCATGTACTATCCTTCATACTAAGACTCACTTAGGGAAGTTTGAAAGTAAGGTAGAAGAAGGATTCTTTGTAGGATACTCAACTCAAAGCAAAGCCTATAGAGTATACAACAGTGTGTCTAAAACAATTGAAGAAAGTGCCAATGTTGAGTTTAATGAAAATACTGCTAATATCAAAGGCACTGGTCCTGATTGGTTGTTTGATTTAGATTCACTAACAAATTCTCTGAGCTTTGTTGAGTATACTGCAGAAGCTGATGCATACAGGGTTGAAGCTGCTAACACGAATTCTCATGCTGCCAATACAATTTCTCATGCTGTTGGCACAAAGTATCAGACTGCTGCAGATTCAACAAGTTGGGATGATTTCACCACTCTACCACTTTTGTCTTGTGATCCTCCAGGGGTCCTGAATGATACAAATCCAGACACTGAAGTGCCACTCCAAAGTTCTGAAAGAACAGCTCCAACACAACAAGAAACAGTCCCAGATTCAAGTCAAGCTGTTTCAGAAACTGAACCATTCACTGGTTCTGATGGAGATGATACCAACCTTGGAACTTCTTTTCAAACAGAGAGAGAGCCCACACTAAGAGTTCACAAGTATCACCCTCTCAATCAAATACTGGGTGATCCAAGCACTCCTGTTCAAAAAAGGAAAATGGTTCAAAATGAGACTGCTGCTGCTGAACTAGCAGTTCCTGAATTCAGTCTAGCTGCTTTTGAACATGCCTGTTTCATGTCTCAATTGGAACCTAAAAAGGCATCAGAAGCATTAAAAGATTCATCCTGGATTGAAGCTATGCAAGAAGAGCTTTTACAGTTCAAAATTCAGAATGTATGGACTCTGGTGGATCTTCCTAAAGGTAAGAGAGCAATAGGTACAAGATGGGTGTTCAGAAAAAAGAAGGATGAGAGAGGGATAGTCATCAAGAACAAAGCAAGACTAGTAGCACAAGGGTACACTCAAGAAGAAGGAATAGATTATGATGATGTCTTTGCTCCAGTATCAAGAATGGAAGCCATCAGACTATTTCTAGCATATGCAAGTTTCAAAGGCTTTAAAGTGTATCAAATGGATGTTAAGTCTGCTTTCTTGTATGGGACAATTGAAGAGGAAGTGTATGTGTGTCAACCTCCTGGTTTTGAAGACTACAAGTATCCAGACAGGGTGTACAAGCTAGACAAAGCTCTCTATGGTCTTCACCAAGCCCCCAGAGCATGGTATGACACACTGTCATCATATCTTCTACAGAATGGATTCAAGAGAGGCACTCTGGACAAAACACTCTTCACTAAATCCATCAAAGCTGAGATTCTACTTGTCCAAATCTATGTTGATGACATCATCTTTGGCTCAACTAATGATAGTTTGTGCAAAGAATTTGAGGCCCTAATGCACAAAAAGTTTCAAATGAGTTCAATGGGGGAACTCACATTCTTTAAAGGGCTGCAGGTTAAACAGAAGCCTACTGGTCTATTCATAAGTCAATCAAAGTATGTCAAAGACATATTGGAAAAGTTTGGCTATCAAGACACAAAGGTTGCAAGCACTCCAATGGATCCTCATAAACAGCTCCATACAGACAAAGATGGCATAGATGCGGACATTCATCTATACAGATCCCTTATAGGATCTCTCATGTATCAAGCTAAGAGACTATGGTATGAATTTCTTATCCACTCCTATTTATATTGACAATTCAAGTGCAATTAGCATTGTGCAAAACCCAGTGAAATTCCCAAAAACCAAGCATATAGAAATCAGATTTCACTTCATCAGAGATTGTAATGAAAAGAAGTTAATCCAAGTTACCAAAATACATACAGATGATCAGCTAGCTGATCTATTTACAAAACCTTTTGATGTGGGAAGGTTCACTTTCCTAATATCAAATATTGGTATGGTAAACATGGATTAATTGGTTTTCATTATTATCGACTCAGTATGCTAATTTAAGGGGGAGACACTGTTCCATTGAAAAGTTGCACAATTTTACACTAACAGCATGAGTATTTTCTCATGCTGCTAGTTCATTTTCTCGGACTGCTAGTTATTTTCACTTGATCTGTCAAAGTGTGCAGGGTATTTGGGTAATTTTTCAAATGTGTGCGCGGGACCCAACCTTTTCGAAACCTTTAAAGGTCCCAGTTTCGTTCAGTTGTAACTACCAGTTACATATTTTTTTCTTCCACGGCCTTCTACTTTCTCCCTGAACGAATCACACATTCTTCTTTCAAACCCTAAAACCATCGTTTGATCATCCATGGAGTTCGTAAAAGAACACAACTGCCTCCCATACACTCTGAAACATGCTGAACTCCAACCGTTCCATACAATGATGGACTTCCTCAGGCACTCCCATATCCATTATGCCCTAACCATAAACCCTACTATATACATCTCCCATATTGAACAGTTTTGTCATCTTGCATCTTCTCAAACCATCAATGGAGTGCCTACCCTTCTTTCCAAGATTGATGGAACTACTATCCATATCACTGAGGAATCCATCAGACGTCACTTGCATCTTCAAGATGCCTCAGGTATAACCGACTTATCCCTTCAAGCTTTATATTTTTGTCTTCAAAACATTGGTTATAGGGGCCCTGCTGATTCTTTTACTTTCTTCAAAACATTGGTTATAGGGGCCCTGCTGATTCTTTTTGTCTTCAAAACATTGGTTATTGGTCAGAATTTTCTTCTAACATTGCCACTGCCTTAGTGTGCTTTTCAACAGGCCAACGGTTCAATTTTTCAAACATGATTTTTCAGGGGATGTTAAGGCATCATTCCCTAAAGAATGGGAAATTTTTGATGTATCCCAGATTTTTGGCAGAAATCATTGCACACACCTGCACAACTCCACATTTACATAAACGGATACATGTTTCCCATAGGCACTCATTGTCTTCAATCAAAAGGCTGATAAAGCCAAGTGCCAATTTTGTCAGTGTAGATGTTCCATTGCCCTCTGCAATGGTGAACATCATTCCAAGAAACAGAGGAGAGGGTCCTGAGCAGCCACAGCCCAACATTCTTGCTTCACCCCCAGGACTCCAACCCACTCCTCATGATACACAAACTCCTTCTGATTCTTTTGTACAGCCAACACGCCCACTCAGAAACACATACAAAAGAAAAAGGGGACCAGGAGCTCCTTCCTCCTCCTCCCATCAGCAAGAGCCATATATCCCTGTGCAGGAGGATACTCCTGCACAGCATATCCAAAGGGAACCACTAGAGGAAACTCCCATCCTCACTCAGGAGGTGAACATCTCTTCAGAGATGGTTCATATGGGTTCTGGTGGCTGGCACTACTGATGTCTCTGCACAAGAGGCACAGGACAGTGCCAACATAGCTAAGACCACGCCCATGGCAACAACAAGTGTGCAAACACAAGCTGGAAGTCCCCAGAACCAAGAACAGAGGGGCCCAGAGGTTTCTACTTCTGGTATTAATGTCAGTGATAGATCACAAGCACCACAGGTGTTTTCTGATCTTGAGACTAGTCTGCAACTCATGCTTTTGACGGATCCCAAGCTGAAACCTGTTGTAGCTATGTTGGAATACCAAATGTCCATCATTGCTGCACAGGGTGCACAAATAATGGCCCTAAAGCAATCAGAAATGGCTCAAAATCAGAGGATGGATTATCTTCATAAGGGGTTTACCCTTTGTGGAAATAAGCTCATTCAATTAGAGCGTTTGATTCAAACCCAAGGGGCAAAGGTTGTAGTTCCTTCTGACCAAACCAATGCTTCCAAAAAGGGGGAGAATCAAGAGGTTCCTACAACAGTCCAAGCAGCTCCAACAACAACAACAGTCCAAGTAGCACCAACAGTCCCAGTTTCTAGGCTAGCAGTCCCAACAGCTTCTCAAGCTGTTAGCCTAGAAACTCAAGCTGCTGCCTCAAAAGCAACTGGAGTTGTTATAAAGGAAAGGGTTCAAGCTCCATCCAGTACAGTTCAAGCTACATCTTCTGCTGCAAAAGACAAAGGCAAGGGCATTCTTATAGAATCTCCAAAGCACAAATTCTCCTCCAAAGAAGCCCAGATTGCCTTTGATGCTGAAGTTGCCAAAAGGTTAGCAGAAGAACAGGATAAAGAATTAGATCAGCAAGCCCAGCCCCCAATAGATGATGATGAGACATTAGGTGATTACCTAAATTGGTTTGTGGGCAAACAAGGTGAAAAGAAGAGAAAGATGCCAACAGGGCACACCAAGGCTGAGCACAGAAGATTCTTAATCAATTTTGCCTTTGCAGCAGGTATTCCAAAGAAAATGGCTCAGTCCATAACTACTGAAAGGCTGCAGGAAATACATGATAAAGAAATGGAGAAAAGAAAGAAAGCAAAAACCTCCCAAGAAGTCCAATCATCACAAGAACCAGCTCAACCTACTACAAGTCATATTCAAGCTGCTGCCAGTACACCTGTTCCCACTGATCAAGCTGCTTTTTCTATTCCTTCATCGGTTAAAAGGGTGCTCTTTGAGCAACAACTACTAAAGGCCATGGAGATAGAGAAGTTGATTGATCAACATGATTTTACAAAGCCTCAAATCAACTACTGGTTTGCTAAGTCACTGGATGACCGTGACTTGAGAATTAAGTTTGTGATAAGAAGAGAGTCTGGACCAGAAGAAGAATATGATACATTTTGGCAGATGGTTCAGAAGTTGACCAGAGATGAGCTTATCAGAATGCACAACATTGGGTCTGTATCACAAGTTAGATCTGCTCTACCACAAGTGAAGCAAGTAATTAAAGATCTAAAATCAATTGTTGACCCTGAATCTGCAAGGAAAGAAATAGAGGATGCTGTGAAGAAGGGGAAGAAGGTCAAGCAAGTTGATCTGTTTGTCAAGTCAAGGACATACAGAATCAAATTTTCAGATGGACCTGGTATATTCTTTAATCTCGAATTTTATGATTTACCAAAAGATATGCTACTTCAGATAAAATCTGTTAGGGTATCTTGTGATAGATGAGATGAAGAAAGAATTTTTGAAGGCTGTAGATCAGAAACTTGCACAGTTGTAAGTTTTTTAAAGCCTTGGTTTGTAAATAACAGTTTACTTATTCATTTCCAATTCTTGTATAGAACTTAAAGTCTTGTGTAAAGAATTTAAGTTAGGGGGAGATTGTTGGGAAATAGTTTAAGTACATTCAAGCTGTTAGTTAGACTTCTCAGACTGTTAGTAGATTTTTCATGTAAATACAAAGTTCATGCTGCTAGTTGAAGAAACTCGAGCTGCCAGTGTAAAAGTTCAAGCTGCCAGAGTAAAACAACTCAAGCTGCTCAGTTCATGCTGTCAAGAGATTCAAGCTGCTCAACAGTTTCATAAACAGAAAGTGCTGATTTTCAGGAAAGATATCTACACGAAGATTCCAGCATATCTACTATCAGAGAAGTCATAGTCCTTCAAGGAAACAAGTCCAAAAAGCAATATAAATACAGAGAATAGGTCATTCTATTGTATAGAAGTTCATAGAAGTTTATAGAAGTTTTCTGCATATTTTTGAGTCTGTAATTGCTTTGTTGATTAAGTTTTCTTAAGCCTCTAAGGTTGTAAAACCCTAAGAACAGTCTGTGTTCTTCGTCTAATCAAACAGATTAGAGGTGATTGTAATCATTGAATTCAGCAATACAAACAGTCTTGATTACTTCTTATGTTTTATGCTTCATTGATTCTGAAAGTTTTTGTTAAAATAATTAAGTGTTATTCCGCAAACTTCTTAATTAAACTTTGATTCAAAGCAAGATTATTGGTTTATACTCTGATAAATTCAAATCAGTTAATCTTGGTTATTTAGTTTTAGATCCTGACAAGTAGTTGTGAAACCTGCTGATGGAGTTTGCATGACAGGAGCAGCCTCACCAAAGGGATGTTCTGTTCCCTGAGGTTCATCAGCGTGAGTGGTTGGTCCTTCAGCAGCTGTTTGGTGTAGAACAGCTGCATCATGAGGAACAGAAATTTGAGGCTGAGCTGCTGGTTGGTCTAAGCCAGCAGTGTGGGCACCTCGTGCAGACTCAGGGTGTAAAGAAGTATGAAGTGGGGACTGTGTGGACTCAGTATGGAGTGGAGAGAAATCCTGTCTTTCAATATTCTCAGCCTGTTGGGAGGCTTGAATAGTTGATGTGGCTGTCTCCTTATGTACAACTGGCTCCTGTTGGGAGGAACCAGAGGGTCTAGGCTGACTTGGGGTTGACACAGGGTGGATTGAAGCAGGCTCCAATTGTGCTGATCCTTCTCCCAAAATAGGAGAGGCAGCAGGGGTTGCTTCTTTTTCAACTGAACCATGTTGAGAGGGAACAGAGGGCTGGTTTGGGATGTTTTGGCTGTTGGTTTCTTTTTGGCAAGGGATTTTCTTTGGTATGATCTGAGAGATGAGGTGGGTGATTGTGGAGAGGTGAGAGGTTCAGATTGGATAGGTTTGGAGACTGGGTCAGAAATAGGTGGGTTGGCCTATTCTATTGTCTTAGGTGCCACAGAGGCACCAGCCACAGAGGCTTCAGGTTCAACAAATGAACCAGGGTGAGAAGCCTGCTCCCCCTCAGCCACAGAGGCTAAGGGTGCAGACTTAGACTTAGCTGTTTTGGCCTTCTTGTGGACAGGCCAAGCTTCAGTCGTTTCCAGGGTCCTCTAAATAAACTTGACCCTGGATTTGGATTTTCCAGCAAGAGCAACTTCTGGATCCATCCTCACAGGAGAGGGTCCTTCCACCAATCCTAGCAGCCTCCTCATTGGAGTAGATAGAGGAGGCTCATTTTGGAGAACCGGAGTGTTGAAAACTCGATTTCCTATAACAGGAAAAACAACAGTACGAAGTAAAGGCTGGGAGTTATACAGATTCTCACCACAAACGTGCTTGAAAATGAGGCTCAAAAATCTGGGATAACGAACAGCAGCTGGACGTGTCTCCTGCTGCACCAGATTCCTCAAATTCATGAAAATCCTTCTGGCCATGTTGATTGTAGTCCCATCCACAAGCTGTAGGACTATAGGAATCTCATCACAGCTTAGTTGGTCAAAGGAACCAACCTTACTGCTGAAGCACATGACCACTGAGGCAAACAAAAAACTGTAGGTATGAGACAAATCCTTCCTGAACAGGCGTAGCTCCAACCTTTGGTTCTACTACACCACAGAATTGCAGCAGATTCTTCATCTGTTCATCTTCGGCCTGAGGCTGATCATATGTTTCAGCTACAGGGAGACGAAGAGCTTCCCTGATCAGATGAGTGGTGATTGCAATGGTCTGAGTCCCATTGAGTATGGTGCCCTTGATGACTTTGGTATCTA
The DNA here is from genome assembly GCA_020465985.1 of Centrapalus pauciflorus. Lineage (NCBI taxonomy): Eukaryota > Viridiplantae > Streptophyta > Magnoliopsida > Asterales > Asteraceae > Centrapalus > Centrapalus pauciflorus. The sequence goes on from JAANYP010003979.1 coordinate 19,217, forward strand.
GGTTGTAGGCACAGGTGTACCAGAACTCATATACCATCTCCTGGTACAGGTTACCAGGAGAGGCAGTCATGGCATAGTTCAACGGATGAACTTTCAGAAACTCCACCATTTCATCGTAGCCTTTCCCCACATAGTTTTTGGGGATGGTTAGGTTTGCAAGGTAGTTGGTAGGTTTCAAGGTTAGCATTGTGGTGACTGATGCATGTTTTTGAACATCAGCACCAACACACACTGGTAGAAAGGGGTTGTTACGGTGAGCCATTTGGGAAGTAGTGAGAGTAGTAGAAGCACAGGACACTTAATCGAAGTTTTATGGTTCTTAGGAAGTTATGGAAGTAGTGAGGAAGACGAAGATGAAATAGTAGGAGGTAGTTATAGGATTTGAATGTGAGTGGGTATGAGAGAGAAACATTTGGGCAGTTGATTTGAAATGGTCGTTAACGGAAAACGGAACGGTTGTCCATGTCAGACTGTTTGTCAGACCACTTGAGCCCTTTTTATTCACTAACACACGTAAACACACATTATCCGCAGTAATTAAGTTAAATAAAAACAAAAATTAAGTAACTTAATTGTGAATAAAGGTAATTAAAACTGATGGTCTAAATGGTCAAACCTGTGATGAGCAGGGTCATCACAAGCTGTTCACTCTTCAAGCTGTTCCTTCAACATGTTCAGCTATGTAAGAACAGGTTGTGTTCAATAGCTGATCAGGTTACAAGACAATGTCTTGTATGACAGATTGAAAGAGTGAGCAGGGTGGAGGTTTGATAATCAGATCAGGCTTGACATATAAACTGTTATTGTCAAACCTGGTATACGCTCAAGCTGTTCAAGTTTTGTAGAAAACGGCTAAGTATAGAACATGCATAGCCTGTTCTGTCTAAGCTGTTCTGCGAAACTTGAGCAGTGTGAGACATATAGTGTCTTAGACCATTTTGGACACTTAGTCACTTTTGTTTAACATGCCCAGCTTGCTTACCAGATATTTAAATCTGTTTTCATCAAGAGGTTTGGTGAAAATGTCCGCAAGCTGTTCATCTGTGGAAATAAAACTTACCTCCACATTACCTTTTAGGAATGTGATCCCTGATGAAGTGATGTCTGACCTCTATATGCTTTGTTCTGGAGTAAAACACTAGATTGTTGGAGATAGCTATGGCACTTGTATTATCACACAGAATAGGAGTTTTCCTATATACAAGCCCAAAGTCTTCAAGCAGATGCTGCATCCACAGAATCTGCCCACAGCAGCTTCCAGCAGCAATGTACTCAACTTCAGTAGTAGAAGTAGAAACTGAGTTCTGCTTCTTGCTACACCAACTTATCAACTTACCACCAAGGAGTTGACATCCACCTGTTGTGCTTTTCCTATCTAGCCTGCAGCCTGCAAAGTCAAAATCTGAATAACCTGTTAGTTCAAGGCTTGAGTCTTTGGGATACCAAAGACCCAAACCTGGTGTACCCTTAAGGTATCTGAAGATTCTTTTCACAGCAGCTAGATGTGATTCTTTTGGATCAGCTTGGAACCTATCACACAAACAAGTAGCAAACATAATATCAGGTCTACTAGCAGTTAAATATAGCAAGCTCCCAATCATGCCTCTGTAAGCTGTTACTGAAACAGCTTTGCCACTGGCATCTGCATCCAATTTTACATTAGTTGCCATTGGGGTTTTAATAGGAGATCTTTGATCCGATTATAAACTTTTCCAATAGATCTAAAGTATACTTCCTTTGATTTATAAAAATTCCATTTGAGGTTTGTTTAACCTGTAATCCTAAAAATAAAGTAAGTTCTCCCATCATACTCATTTCATATTTGGATTTCATGAGTAATGAAAAATTCTTGCATAATTGCTCATTAGTAGACCCAAATATTATGTCATCCATATAAATTTGAACAAGCATAATATCAGACTTCACCTTCTTTATGAACAGTGTGGTATCCACTTTACCTCTGGAATACCCATTGCTCATAAGGAAATCAGTAAGAGTGTCATACCAGGCTCTAGGGGCTTGTTTTAGACCATTGAGAGCTTTGTCCAACTTATAGACAAACCTGGATGATGTTCATTTTCAAAACCTAGAGGCTGCTTGACATAAACTTCCTCTTGCAGCTTCCTATTCAAAAATGCACTCTTCACATCCATTTGAAATACCTTCATGCTCTTGTGAGCAGCGTAGGCTAGAAACAAACAAATTGCCTCTAGCCTGGCCACAGGAGCAAATGTTTCATCGTAGTCAATGCCTTCCTCCTGCCTGTAGCCCTGAGCAACTAGTCTTGCCTTATTTCTAATGACATGACCTTGCTCATCCATCTTGTTCCTGTAAACCCATTTGGTGCCAATTATAGTTTTACCTTTAGGAGCAGGGACCAGCTTCCATACCTTGTTTCTCTCAAACTGATTGAGTTCCTCTTGCATGGCAGTGATCCAATTGGCATCTTTAAGTGCTTCATCCACTTTCTTTGGCTCCATTAGGGACACAAAGCTAGAGAACATACAAACGTTCCCTAAGCTGTCCCATCTTGTTTGTACCCCTTTGTTGATGTCACCAATTATTTGATCATTGGGGTGACACCTGATCCACTTAGGATCATTTTTCAATGAGGATTCTCCTGAGTTGTTTGCATCTTCAACAGGTCCTGTTGAACAGTTCTCAAGATTTTCAGACACACTGATATCTTGAACCTGTTCACTTGTTGAGCATGACTCTCCATTGTTGAACACATCAGCAGAGGATCCAGGAAAATCAGCATTGATTGGTTCAGGACATGAAGTTGTAATTAAGTCAGTACACTTATTCACACAGGGTGTATCAACATAATCATCATCATGCCCATCATGGTTAGCAGGTTCCACCCTGGATGTAGTGGAAGCTTTTGAGTCCTCTTCACTGTTTGAATGCATGAGATCATCAAGGTTGAATTCTCCTGAACCTGATTCAGGAACAACTTTGGTGGAGGCATTCCTGGACTCTTCAAAGGTGACATTGATAGATTCATCTATCACCTTTCTTTGTTGTTGTACACTCTGTAGGCTTTGGAGATAGCAGAGTATCCAACAAACACACCTTCATCAGCTTTGGGTTCAAACTTTGCCAGTTGGTCCCTTTGATTTAGAATGAAGCAGGGACATCTAAACACATGGAAGTAGCTAATATTTGGCCTCCTCCCTTTGAGCAGCTCATAGGGAGTCTTGTTGAACCTTTTCACCACTAAGGATCTGTTTTGGGTGAAGCAGACAGTGTTAACATCTTCAGCCCAGAATGATGAAGGTAAACCAGATGCACACAGCATTGTTCTAGCAGCTTCAATGAGGGTTCTGTTTCTCCTTTCAGCAACTCCATTTTGTTGTGGAGTTCTTACTGCTGAAAAGTTCTGTGTAATCCCTCTTTCCTCACAGAAGTCCTCTAGAGTACTGTTTCTGAATTCAGTACCATGATCACTTCTTAGCTGCTTTACTTGAGCAGAGTTCAGCATTTCCATCTTTTTGATAAATCCAATGATTTCTCTAGCAGCCTCTCCTTTGCTCTTCAGAAAGATCACCCATGTAAACCTGTAGAACTCATCAACCATTACTAGAGTGTATCTTCTTCCTCCTAGACTTGGGACACTGACTGGTCCAACAAGTCCATGTGGATTAAGAAGAGAGGAGTATCATAGAAAAATTGTGCTTGGTTTTTGACCTTCCACTGGTTTGGGAAACTTATTCCCAGATTTCTCAGGCTGAGCAATGGCTATGCCTTTGCCCTTACTGAGATGTGATTGATGCTGCCTATCAACATATTCACTGTTTCTGGTTTTGAAAGACTTATTTTCATTTACAACCAGTTTTCCACTATGATTTGAAAACTTATTTGAAATCACAGCAGATTTGCTTTCAATATGAGACTTACCCTTGTTGAAAGCAGGCTGCTTACCTTTTGAAAACTTATTTTCAAAATGTTTAGCATCAAAAGGATTAAAATGTCTCTTACCATCAGCTTTGGACTCAGAGCCTGTTTTGTCAACAGGTTTAGTGTCCACTGCTGCAGTTTGAGCATGTTTCCCTTTCTTTTGCTTGTGTGAATCAGCAGAGCACTTAGCAGGCTGATTAGATGGAGAACACACTCCATCATCAGCTTTTGGGCCTTTTTCACACAAGCTGTCAGTATTTTGAGGCCTGACAAACCTGTTTGTTGAGACCAACTTTCCATTAACTTTCTGGATGAAAGTACTGGGAAGCTCACCAAGAGTGGATAAGTCATCTTTCAGATTATTAATCTCAACAATAGAAGCTGCTTTGTCAAGATCCCCTCCAAGATAGGCTTGGATTTGTGCAGGGATCTGCTGACTGATGCAATGGCTGACTTTTTGTGCAGATTGGCACCAAGAGTCAACTATCTTTTGAAGTTTTGCATGTTTTACATCTGTTTCTCGCTTTTCTTCCAGTAAAATAGAGTTGATGTGTTTTAATTCATCAAGCTCAGTTTCCAACTTATGGAAACTGTCCAGTTTACTGGATTTTATTTCAAGACCAGTTTTAAGCTTAGAGATTTCAAATAGTAAAACATTATGCTTCTCAACAGCAGCTTTTAAATCAACCAGCAAATATTCAAACATTTTTACTTTTTCATCAGAATTGTAAGCCATAAAATTTTGTACCTTGTACATCATTGTAGGGTTCCAGTTCTCTAAACTGCTGAAGGCTTCAGCTTCAGCCAAGTCCTGTTTGAAGTTGCTAGTTGATGGGACGTCAGTGTTGGCCATCAGACAGTTGTTGTCTTCTTCAACTGAGGATGAATCAGACTCCTCTCAGTCACATGTCTCTGCCATCATTCCCTTTTGCTTGTTGAAAGCCACTGAGTTTTCCAACTTTTTCAGCTTAGCCATGGCCATAAGGTACTTAACCCTATAGCCATCGTCCCTGTTAGTCTTGTATGGTTTGGAAGACTGTCCAACAGCTTTTGACACACAGTCCGCAGCTATATGGCCAGTTTTGCCACATTTGAAGCACTCAGCCTTAGATTTATCAAATGCCTTCTTTTTGACAGCATTTGAGTTCCCCTGTAGCATATTTCTTCCAAACCTCTTCTTGTTGAACCTTTTGACAAGCATTGCTATCATTTGCTCATCATCAAGTTCAGCAATGTTGGGAAATAGTTTAAGTATGTTCAAACTGTTAGTTAGACTTCTCAAACTGTTAGTAGATTTTAAATGTAAATCCAAAGTTCATGCTGCTAGTTGAAGAAACTCGAGCTGCCAGTGTAAAAGTTCAAGCTCCAGAGCAAATCAACTCGAGCTGCTCAGTTCATGCTGTCAAGAGATTCAAGCTGCTCAACAGTTTCATAAACGGAAAGTGCTGATTTTCAGGAAAGATATCTACACGAAGATTCCAGCATATCTACTATCAGAGAAGTCATAGTCCTTCAAGCCCACTGAGTTTGAGATGTGGAAACTAAGGATTCAACAGCATATCCAATTTATTGACTATGCCATATGGGAAGCTGTTGAATTTCCTCCTGTAGTTGATCCAGAACTTGATGAGGAGGGAAAACCAGTCAAAACCCCTCCAAAAACTGAACAAGAAAGGAAGGCTAGAATGAATGAAGTGAAAGCTCTTACACTTTTACAAATAGCCATTCCTAATGCTTATCAACATCAGTTCAAAAAGTTTTATACTGCTCATTCTCTTTGGAATGCTTTAGAGAAAAGATTTGCTGGTAATGCCAGTACCAAGAGAAATCAAAAGGATCTTTTAAAACAGCAGTATGAGAACTTTTCTGGTGGCAAGAATGAAAACCTTACTCAAATCTTTGACAGGTTCAACAAACTGATCAGTGAATTAGAAAGTGCTAAAGTCAGCCTGGATCAGGATGAAGTCAACAGGAAGTTTCTCAGATGTCTTGGAGAAGAATGGACAGTTTATGCTGCCCAATGGAGAACAAAAGACACTCTCTATGAAATAAAATTGGATGATCTGTACAACAGTCTGAGAGTGTTTGAAACTGAGATTGATACTAAAAAGAAATCCTTTTCTTATAATCACAATACTGCTCTTCTGTCTTCTGAAAAATCTAACAGTAGTGATTCTTTTTCAGGTGGTAATGGCAACTCTGAAGCTCACTATGAGGCTTTTGTTGCCAATGATGGACTATTTGCTCTAAATGCTGAGGACTTAGAACAAATTCATCCAGATGATCTTGAAGAGATGGATTTAAAGTGGCAACATGCAATGCTGACCATGAGAGCCAAAAGGTTTCTTAAAAGAACTGGAAGGACCAACTTTCAAGCCAGAACAAAAGGCAAACCAGCTTTTGATAAATCAAAAGTTGAATGCTATAAATGCCATAAGCTTGGTCACTTTGCCAGAGAGTGTAGATCTCAAGGTCAACAGTCATCAAGGACTTCACAGCCCAATCAGACATCCTCATCAGCAGCACTTGTCTCTCAAGAAGACAATGTGTTTGACTGGAGTGATCAGACAGAGGAAGAGTTTCAAAATCAAGCTCTAATGGCAGAAACATCAAATGTCTCCTCCACTGAACTACCATCTGAGGTAAATTCTAAACTCTGCTCTCAATCATGCAAAAATATGGTTAAAAAAATACAGAGATCATAATGAGAGCATGTGCAAAAC
>JAANYP010003979.1:28204-134334 GCA_020465985.1 Centrapalus pauciflorus
ACAATTAAACTATTGAATAAATGATATTAGATATTGTTTATGACACGAAAAGATCATTGAGATAAAATTAATGTGTGATTAATTATATCTCAAAGTACGGGAACTAAAAGTGCAATATTAGATATTGTATTGATTTAATTGTCATTGGATGATAATTAAATAATTATCTAGTCTTTTATTTAGTATTGGATATTAAATAAAAGATGCATTTATTTGGTATTATCATCTATTATTAGATAATTGGATGGATAATTATAAACAAATAAATAAGAGATAATTATAAATAATTATCTGATCATTTATATATTATTAGATAATGTATAAAAGATTAATATTATTTAAAGGGTATATAATTATAGAGATAATTATATAAGGTTAAATAATAAAGATAATTATTAAGATATATATTATATTATTATATTAGAGTTTGATTAAAACTAAAACTCTTAAATAATATATATATATACATATATATATATACATATATATATATATACATATATATATATACATATATATATATATATATATATATATATATATATATATATATATATATATATATATATATATATATATATATATATATATATATATATATATATGTATATATATATATATATATATATATATATATATATATATATATATATATATATATATATACATATATATATATATATATACATATATATATATATATATAGATTGAGGTTCAATTGAGAACTTTTATGCATCGGGGCACCTCGAGGCACTTTTGTGCATCGGATATTCCACCAAGGGTGCACAAAGGGCATTTAGGGAAAACTAAAGACATGATAATTAATTTATTTCTAAAAATCATTAAATGATAATTAGGAGTTATATTTTGAATTAAAATCTCATATTAACTACATTCCTCATTTTCCTCCTCCTCATCTTTCTCTCTTTCTCTCTCTCTCTCTCTCTAATCGTGTTCTTCATGATTTTCTTAGTGATGATGATTTGAAGACGAAGAATAATGATGAACAACGATGATGATGAACATGAACAAGAGAGGTAACCGATGATAATTATGAAGAACATGATGCATAGATGGATGATGAACGATGAATAATGATAATGCATAGATGGATGATGAACAATGACAATGCCTAGATGGATGATGAACGATGAACAATGAAAAATGATGATGCATAAATGGACGATGAACAATGACGATGCATAGATGAATGATGAACAAGTTGAACATGATGCATAGCTCAATGAAGAATATGAACGACAAACACGATGCATAAAAGAATGATGAACAAGTTAAACACGATGCATAAATGAATTTTTGTATTTTTTTTTGTTAAATGCGTCTTTTTTTAACATGATGCATAGATAAACAAGATTAACGATGAAATGCATCGATATCCATCATCTTCTTTTGAATTTGTGTAATTTTTGTTAAATTTGGAAATGTATCAATTGAATTTATTTGACATTTATTATTTGATTATTTGTTGAAATATTAAATTTAATGAGGTATGCACATTCTCCAAAATGCCCTTCCTTGTTTGTTCCTATAATGCACAAGTTACATAAAATTGTCCAACTATTTACCCTTTTGCCATTAATCTAATCCATACAATTTTTTGATCTATTGGTTGATATGGGTTCTTTTGTACCTCGATGCATAAAAGTTCTCAATTGAACCTCCCTCTCTCTCTCTCTCTCTATATATATATATATATATATATATATATATATATATATATATATATATATATATATATATATATATATATATATATAATCATACGGCCCCAAAAAAGATATAAATATATATATATATATATATATATATATATATATATATACATGATATATACGTTAGGTGGGTGAGTTATCACGAAAACACACAAAAAAGTGTGTGTTTGTGTGTGTACGGCCGCAAGAAAATAAAAACAAACCAAAAGGGTTTGGTTTTTTCCCGTTCTTCGTGTGTTTGATTGCATACTTGGCGCCGCTCGATCGTGTCATCACCGGTGGATATCGAAAGCATATCACTCGTGCGTTCTTGTCATCGAATGCAAAGGTACGAATTTTATTTCTTTATCGTTTACTTATCTTATGTATACTTGATGATCCATGTACGGAATTCGTGATTTTAAAAAGCTTCCGTTGTGCATTTAATGTGATTAAAGTTTATGTTTTTTTTATGAAAAACGATACGAATTCCTAACTGTGGTATCAGAGCCACCTCAAGTAACATAATGATAGTATTATTCATGTGTTTATGTCCAGCGTTCTTAAAGTTTTGATTTTTGATAATTAAAAGTTTTTAAACGATCGAAATCAATAATTAAAACGTTTAAGGTTTTGATTTGGCTTGGAGAAAATCTACCAAAGGTTTTGGAAACCCCATGGTGATTCTCGGCCAACCTTGGAGTTCCTAGGAGCTCGGGATTTTGAAACCTTAGTTCGTTTTAGTTAGTTGATGTTTGATTGTTTAAAAATGTTTAATTGATTAAAGTCGAAAATTAAACGTTTCGGTTCGCGAAATCAGACCTAGAGATTTCGGCCATGGGTTGAGACTCATGACCTCTCGGTTGTGATGTGGTAACCGAGGTGATGGATTAATTGTTTCCGTCATGTCGTTTAATTCACGGTTAAACTCGAACGATTAAATTAAATGCGTTAAAATCGAATCAATAAATCAAAAGTTTTTGGTTATTAATATTTAGACATTTGTGACAAAATATATGTAAATATGTTTTTGGTTTACAAAATTAAAGTGGAGACTTTATTAGTTTTTTTTTATAAAATTCGCAAATCGGTTTAAATATTATTCGATTCGATAATTAAACGATTAATTAGAATATGGAAATCGAAGTAATCAAAGTGAGTTGATTAATGGCTTCGATTAATTTTAGCCGTCAAATGGTTTGATACCCTGCTTATTTTCGGTTCATATGGGTTATTGAACCCGAGTATGAGTCGGTTAATTAAGTTGGTTCGTTTTTGTTTTCCGGTAATTCGTCGTTTAAATTAAATCGGTTTTAATTAAAAGTTAAGTTTTAATGTTGAAATTAAAATTAATGGTAATTTTAATTTATAAACTAAATTTAATTTATGCATTTAATATTTAGTTCCATAAAATGCATTATTAAATTAAAGAGAGTTTAATTTAAGGATTCTATTTTCAAATTGATGAAATCGTGACTTTGAGTTTCATGCTCGGTCATGGTTTAATATTTTGAGATTTGATCTCGACATTAACGTTTTTGGTAGAAATCGTTTAAAACCATAAAGAAAAGTTTTTGGTGTTATTTAAAGATGGTCAATTTTCTTTAAATATTTTAAAAGACATATTTTATTGGTAAAATTGTTTATTTAGAAAATTGACATTTTAAATAAAGTTTATTTATTCTGGAAAGGTGTTTCTATAGAATAATAGTTAATTGATAATTATTTAAAGGAAGTTTAAATTATTTATCAATATTATTTGAAAATAATAACTATATTTATTAAAGGTTGTTTAATAAAAGTTTCTTAAAATAGTAAGTTTAAGTTTCAAAGGTGTTTGAATTGTTAATTGAATATTTTAAGAAAAGTGTAGTTTTGAATCCATAGATAATGCAAAGATGGAATTGAATTTGAATTTTTCGGGAAAAAGTTTCTAATTTTGGAAAGTGTTACTAAATTTCGAGTTTACAAACCGTATTAAATTTATGAACGATATTGGACATATTTACTTCAATTAATGGTGGATTAATTGGTTTTGGAATTATTTTCATGTCAAGATGAAAATGAATTCTGGATTATTTACAAGCTTTACTACTTTATTTATGTTTGTGACATAGCCGAGCCTTGAGACCCCTTTTGTTTAGATGGTTGTTTATTTAATCGTGATGTTTGCTATTTTTATTATTGGTTATTTTTGGGAAGGCCTGCATGCCAATGGAATCCCGGTTTTATGTTTAATCTGTAATAGGTTAGAAAATAGGCAAATGTATTTAGATTAAAACTATGTAAAAAATCTTGGCGAAGATGTCCATCAAGAAGGAGGTCATCCATCAAGGACGCTCGGAGACATCATCGGATGCTGAGGCTAGTGGGAGCTGAAAAAGTTCATCCTTCTTGCCTTGTGTGTTGATTTTGTCCCCTTAGGTTGTGACCTAATTGGTTTGTCCGTATGGCTCTCGGAAACCAATTTAGTTTCTTGGCAAGGCTATGTCACCATGTGGTTGTATGTTTTTATTTCTTTATGTGTTATTTTTATCTGCGTGGTTGTGGTGACAAAGTGGATAAATAAAAGAAATTAAAACTACAATCATTTTGATGAAAATTTAAAGTATTTAAAAGGAAGTTTAAATTGGAAACTTTAATTATTTTGTCAGGTGTTAGATATGACATTTTTATGAAATTAGTTTTTCAAATAAAAGGATATTTAATTTTAAAATGTCATATGATCAAAGAGTTGAAAATTTTAAAACTGGTACATTAACTGGATTGTTTACCAAAATAGGTAGTGTCTAGGACAGTCTTGCTCGGGCTGTGGAATTTTCGAAAGGTTTAGAACCGAAAGGATCCTGCCTTCGGACTAACCTGACTGGCCACTAGTTCTTGGTAAGAGACTGGTTATAAACACAAATTAAAAATCTGACACAACACACCGTCCATATAGTGGCACTCACGGTGACCGGTCGTCGTAAGTAGGTTCAGACTTCGTTGGGTGCTTACGCCGCAAACTCAGAGAGCTGTGAGGTAAGCACTGCGGATCCTAAGTGAGACTTGGGCCAGTGACATGCAGTTGTTATATGGTGTGTCAGTGGTGGTTCCTCAGTAAGACTGTTGCCCAAGGTGTGGATGATATTAAACATGATCTATTTAAGAAATTGAAAATCTCATAAGATCTAAGAGTTGCAAAGGGGTTGTAATTGGTAATAAGTTGCCTGCCTGAGTAGCTTATTCATGTAGGTTCAGACTCCGTTGGGTGCATGAATAAGTAATATGGTTCTTAGGATTAATAAATCATTTTCTAAATTTTGGGTTATTGATTTATTAACGGTTAATCAAATACTAATTTTTGAAAAATTGTTTAAGATGGTTGGAAAAGACAGAGGTAGAAGCGGTTTAATAATAACAATGACAATAACAGTAACAACAACAACAATGAAAACGTCAATATCGTTCCCCCACTTGACAATCCTCCCCAAAAGCACATGTTGCTACTTTGAGGTCCATTCGGGATATGGAGAACTCAAAAGAGGCAACTTCCTGAATTGGGAATAAGATTTGACAAACGTTCTGAGTACAGAGTGAAAGTCGTATATTCTGGAAAGGGCACCAGAACCTGCTCGTGCAGAGACTGCTACAGTTGAGGAGAGAAACTTCCACAAGAAGCACTCTGAGGATTCGGTCAATGTTGCCTGTCTAATGCAAGCGACCATGACATCTGAGCTGCGGACTAGCCTTATGGACGTCTCAGCTTGCCAGATGTATCGCCAGCTAAAGGATATGTTCCATACTCAGGCTCGGACTGAGAAACATATACGACTAGGGCTCTGAGCTCCTGTAGAATAGCAGAAGGAACAATTGTCAGACCCCATATGCTGAAGATGAAAGGTTATCTGGATCATCTTAGCAGACTTGGGTATCCCGTGACACGAGACATGACCACGAATCTGATTCTCAATTCCTTATTGAAGAAATTTTAGAAATTTGTAATTTGTTACAATATGCACGGAGAAGATGATCAGTGGGCTGCATCAGATGCTATAGACTGCTGAGGGAATGATTAAGGAGAGAAGATAGGGAAAGAGACGGAAGGGAAAGTAAGTTTCCAAGCCGGAGGTTAAAGCTAACAAGTAGCTAAAACCTAGAACCAGAGAAGTCAAATCCATGGATGACAAATCCTTTGAGTTCTAGGAAACTAGGTACTGGGAAAGGAATTGTCCCAAGTTCTTGGAAATGGTCAAGGTTGACCGCATTGAGACTTCGTGTATCTGAATCAGTCACTTCTATTGTTCTTGGATATGAGATACCCAATTGAACAAAGTTTCATGCATAATGTCTGTAATGATTAAAATGCAGTGAAAAGAGATGACAGATTCAGTGGGAGCATAGAGACATCTTAGAGAATACTCTGCTGGACACTAATTTTTATGTCATCAATAGTTTATCATGGTGTAGTATACAATAGTTGAATTTCTTGCAAGTATTTTTGGGACAAATAAAAAACAATTTAGTTAAAAATTTATTGCTTGAAATTCCTATTGTTTAAAGCCATGATCATAGACTATAGATTCAAGAGGAACTTGAATAGTAACTTGTCAATGGAGATTGGACAAGCTAGTAGTCATATTCAGATAAAAAAGGTTACCATATTGTTGTGTAAATTGTTCAAGTGTTCAAATACAGTTTCATTGAACTTGTTAAATTCTTGAAAGTTAGTTCAAGAGATTATATGAGTTGGATAGTCAATAGTGATTATATAGAAACTAATAAAATGCAGAATTAAATGTAAATGAGTTACATGGAGGTTAATTCACTTCACTTATCAGAAATAATTAGACTTGAGAAGTCAGAATTGTTTAGACAAGAAGTAATCACATTTTATAAAATTACATGTGAAATGTATACAACTTATGTGATGGTTAGTCAAGTAGTAGCCTTTGACTTGTTTAAACACTCGTCGGCAAGCTTGACGGAATACCACAACGAAATGTTGTAGATAACCAGGTTCTGGTGGTTATGGATACATATCACAAATTTTTGAACACAATGTTATTAAAGATATCTTCTTAAGATATGGATAAACCGCATACTGTCATATTCAAGACTAAACATCTAAACGTATCACTAGTAGCAATTAATCTGAATTGCTAGAGCTCCTAAAATTGTAATCCTGGTGTCTTTATGAGTGATTTACCAGTTCCTCTAAGATAATGAATATAAATTTGTAAGGAGATTCAGAATGATTCTGAATAATATTACAAGAACTTGTAATAATGAACTAGTGAAATTTTTCAAAGATAAACGGTAATGGAAGTTAAGTCAGTTAACTAGAGAACACTACCACTAAGATCATGTTTGAAATTAATTTTTCGATAGATCGTGTTACCGTTACATTTTATAAAAGAACAGTAGCATTAAATTGATGGAAGTCATGTTGTGTTTATTGAGATAAAGGAGATCAACATGATATCTTTAATGTCGTTCTATTTTGCATGTTTTAGAAATCCAAGAATAAATTTGAAGTTATTCTAAAACTATTCCATAGCTGCTTGTTGTCGTGGGAACCACAACAAGAATTAAAAGGCTACTGTGGTTTTTGGTTGATATTCATGGGTGATGAATATAGCAAAGGTTGGACAAATTCACAGGTATTTGTTACGAACAAATATTGGATTGACCCACCGATTGAGACCACTTTGTGGATCATAGTCATGAGTCGTCTCAAAAAGGTAATCCTTAGTACCTGAGATGTCTACGTACTTTAGTGCGGGTGCTGCTGTACATTTGGCCTAACCTAACATCATCCGGAACTGGGTGATCATAACGGTTCGAGGCTGGTTGCAGTGGGAGTCGTGCTGGAGGCCTAGATAGTCAATATGGGATTTGCACCTTCTTTTAACTAAGAAGAGATATTTCTGGGCCCCTCGGCGATCGATACTGACAGAAATGCATGGCCATGCTCGGACAGAACTAATGTGTTCTAATCTGTCTGTTTCAGTTCAGTATGAGATCAGGGAGTCGATAAACATAATCGTGTTTGCAACGGTTGATTTAATCCATGCCTAGCTTTCACATTGAAATATCGCGATGCTTGGCATATAACCTAAATTTCTTTTTGGAAGGTTGTTTCAACAAGAATGCCCGAATGGGAGTCAGAGTTTTTATAACCTTGGTTGCCTAAAGTGTCTAGCCATGACCTCCTTTAGGCGCATGCTGCAGGACAGTATGTCGTCTTACACAAGTGGGAGTATGTTAGTGTTAGGCACAAAAAGGCCTCAGTCAAACCTGTTCTGCATCTGAGGGGGAGATTATTAATCAAACCTGTTGATGCTTTTGAAGGTTGAATTTAAGGCCTGTTATATGCCTTATTGAAACCTGAAAATGATTTGCAATATCAACCTGAAGCTGTTCTATGTGTTGCATGTGTTGCAACAAAGGCAGTTTTGCTCAAGCTGTTCATTCTGCTGAACAGGCTGGACATAAACTGTCTACGCTGCTCTACACTGGTGAGTAGCTTGGGCAGTTTACAAATATTCTGTTCTTTGTGAACAGAACCTGTTCTTTGTGAACAGGCTAAACACTTTATGGAATATGTTTCCAAGTCCTCATGTATTGTTTTTTACTACAAGATCAGTTTACAAAGTCGAAGACAAAGTGGAAATCAGAACTGCTCAGCCTGCCCAAGCTGTTCTGTTACATGAAGACATTAAGATATTTGAAAAAGGGCGACAGACCTTTTTCTTATATCAAAATAGGCCTTTACAAAGGAAGAAAAACACAAAGTTGACATTCCTTATTTAGTTAAAGGAAATGCAACAGTAGACAAAGTGAAAAGACAAAAGTTCTGCCCACATGAAGACATGTCTGCTTTTCAGAATGTGCAGAAAAGTTTATGTTGTCTTTTCAACAAGACTTTTCCTTTTTCATTCCGTCCAATGAAGAAGCTTCACTTAGATCCTCTGAGTGAGTATAAAAAGAAACTTCCAAGGATTGAAAGATTAAGCCAAAAAAAGCTAAGTGTTGAAACCAAGAGTGAACGTGCATTCAAAGTGAGTCTTTCATGCATGCAAGTCTGCTTGAATATAACAGTGCTCAGTGTCTAAGCTGTTCTTGTTCAAGCTGTTCCTCAGAGTCTTGTAAACACAGTGAGTGATTCTTAGTGAGTGTATTCATTGTAATCAGCTTAAGTCTGTCTTAGACTAGTTAAACATACTGTTGTATCTGTCATCTCAGCTTGAACCTTTCCGCATTCAAGCTCGTTTGTAATTAACATTTGTTGATAATACATACAAACATTGAGAAAATTGTGTGTAGTTTTTAAATAGCTGTATTCACCCCCCCTCTACAGCTTAAGGCTATATACTTGGGATATCTTTTGGGACCTACAACTGGTATCAGAGCAGTTTAGAGTGTGTGTCATTCTAGATCTCTCATTCTCCCAAAGTTTCCATGGACAACAGTGCTGCAAGTTCCTCATACTATGACAATGGCTCAATGGGCAAACCTCCAAAGTTCAATCATCAGAACTTTTCTGGTTGGAAGTGCAGAATGATGCTCTACTTAGAGAATCTGGATGTGCAACTACCAGAGATTGTAATGGAGGGTCCCTATGTGCCAACCTCTGTTACAACTATAACTCCTGCTGTTGAAGGAGCTGCTCCTGAAATCAGAACATTTGAGAAAGCAAAAGCTCAATGGTCTGATAAAGACAAAAGACTGGTGGCTCTTGATGCAAAGGCCAAAAACAATCTGGTCATCTCTCTACCTGATGATGTGTTCAAACAGGTTGAGAAGATGAAGACTGCAAAGGAGATGTGGGATACTTTGTGTACCGTCTATGATGGACCCACAATCACACTTGACAACAGGATTAATAATCTTGTTAGACAGTATGAACTCTTCTTTGCAAAACCAAAGGAGACTCTTACTGAAACCTACACCAGGTTTACTGCTCTTGTAAATGATCTCAAAGCTGTTGGGATCACCAAGGACAGCCTGACTTTGGTAAACAAGTTCTTAGATGTCCTGCCTGAAGAATGGAATTAGTTTTCTACAATTTTAAGGAATTCAGGTACCATCAGAAGTATGGATCTTGTTAACTTATATGGATCCTTACTGAATGATGAGCAGTCAAGGCAACAGAAGAGAAATGCCTTGGAAATATCTAAGAAAGGTGTAGCCTTTGTGGCCAGTGTGAGACAACCTGTAAATCAAGTGAGTGATGTGTTCACTCAACCTGATCAACAGGCTGATGATAAGGAGGAAATGTCTGATGAGGAAGACAATGCAGATACTGCTGAACTGGATGATGAGCAAATGATAGCCATGCTTGTCAAAAGGTTCAACAAGAAAATGTTTGGAAGAAACATGCTGCAAGGAAGTTCAAATGCTGTCAAAAAGAAAGCATTTGACAAGACCAAAGCTGAGTGCTTCAAATGTGGCAAAACTGGCCACATAGCTGCTGACTGTGTGTCAAAAGTTGTTGGTCAGTCATCCAAACCACACAAGACAAACAGGGATGATGGCTATAGGGTTAAGTACCTGCAGCGGTGGATACTAAACCTGTTGACAAAACAGGTTCTGGGTCCAAAGCTGATGGTAAAAGGCATGATAATCCTTTTGATGCTAAACATTTTGAAAATAAGTTTTCAAAAGTTAAGCAGCCTGTTTTCAACAAGGGCAAGTCTCATGTTGAAGGCAAACCTGCTGTGGTTTCTAATAAGTTCTCTAATCATAGCAATAAACTGGTGTTAAATGAAAATAAGTCTTTCAATGCCAGAAAAAGTGATTATGCTGATAGGCAGCATAAATCACATCTCAGTAGGGGCAAAGGTAAAGTCATTGCTCAGTCTGAGAAACTTGGGAATAAATTTCCCAAGCCTGTGGAAGTTCTAAAGCCAATTAAGCTCACTGTCTTTGACATCTGTCCTCCTAAAAAGAGGAAAGAAGAGTCAGACAAAGTTGTGGCTATTGAACCCTTCACTCAAGCTGTTGATTCATCAAATAGTAATAAGTTTGTCAAACCTGCTAATAGAATCAACAAAAATAACTCAGAATGTGTTTCTGGAAGTTCTTCTTCCAAAAATTCTAAAAAGAGAAAATGTTATAAATGTGGGAAGAAGACACATTTGGCCAAGGACTGTCCTGAATCTGAGGACATGAGGCCTGTTGACTCTGATGGTTCTCTCACAGCTGTTACAAGCAGTGTTGGAAACATTTCAGTCAATGAAAGTGGTATCCAAGCTGATACCATTCAAATTGGGAATATTAGTGTGGATATTATAAGTCCATCAACAAATGTTGATGAAGTAGGAGAACTCATCTCTGTGATGAGTTCCCCTAAAAATGACTAATATTTTCACTTATCACTCTGCAGGAAAAACAACCTTCCCAGGTTTGGTACTTGGACAGTGGCTGCTCAGGGCACATGACAGGTTGTAAAGAATTGCTGAGTGATCTCAGGCCTGAAAAAGGGCCAAAAGTCACATTTGGTGACAATGTACAGGGATCCACTGAGGGATATGGAACTCTTAAAGCTGGTGCTGCAGTGTTCAAACGAGTAGCCTATGTGGTTGGGCTAAAACATAACCTTGTTAGCATAAGCCAACTGTGTGATGCTGGCTACAAGGTTAACTTTGATGAGCACCTGGGTTACATATTGGATCCCCAAGGCAAAGTTGTGATGTGTGCTCAACGAAAGAAAGGTGTGTATGTTGTGGACATGCAATCTGCTGATCCCACAACTGGGACCTATTTTCTCACAAGAACAAATGCAGACTTAAACTGGTTATGACACAAAAGGCTGTCACATCTGAACTTCAAGAACATCAACAAACTCTGTAAGAAAGAGTTGGTGACAGGTTTGCCTTCTATGACCTTTGTTAAAGATAAACTCTGCACAGCTTGTGGGAAAGGCAAGCAGAGGAAATCATCATTTAAATCCAAACACAACTTCTCTATTGTTACTCCTCTCTTCTTAATCCATATGGACTTGTTTGGACCTGTAAATGTCCCAAGTCTAGGAGGAAGAAGATACACTCTAGTAATGGTTGGCGAGTTCTCCAGGTACACATGGGTGATCTTTCTGAAGAGCAAAGGAGAGGCTGCTAGAGAAATTATTGGATTTGTGAAAAAGATGGAGATGCTGAACTCTGCCCAAGTGAAGCAGCTTAGAAGTGATCATGGTACTGAATTCAGAAATAGTACTCTTGAAGACTTCTGTGAAGAGAGAGGAATCACTCAAAACTTTTCAGCTGTAAGGACTCCACAACAAAATGGAGTTGCTGAAAGGAGAAACAGAACTCTCATTGAAGCTGCTAGAACCATGCTGTGTGCATCAGGTTTACCTTCATCATTCTGGGCTGAAGCTGTCAACACTGCCTGCTTCACCCAAAACAGATCCTTAGTGGTGAAAAGGTTCAACAAGACTCCTTATGAGCTGCTCAAAGGGAGGAAGCCAAATGTCAGTTACTTCCATGTGTTTGGGTGTCCCTGCTTCATTCTGAATCAGAGGGACCAACTGACAAAGTTTGAACCTAAAGCTGATGAAGGTGTGTTTGTTGGCTACTCTGCTATCTCTAAAGCCTACAGAGTGTACAACAACAAAAGAAAGGTGATAGATGAATCTATCAATGTCACCTTTGAAGAGTCCAAGAATGCTTCCACCAAAGCTGTTCCTGAATCAGTTTCAGGAGAACTTAACTTTGATGATCTGATGCATTCAAACAATGAAGAGGACTCAAAAGCTTCCACTACACCCAGTGTGGAACCTGTTAATCATGATGGCATGATGATGATTATGTCAATACACCCTGTGTGAATAAGTGTACTGACTTAATTACAACTGCATGTCCTGAACCTATCAATGCTGATTTTCCTAGTTCTTCTGCTGATATGTTCAACAGTGGTCAGACGTGTTCAACAAGTGAACAGGCTCAAGACAACAGTGTGTCTGAAAATCTTGAGAGTTGTTCAACAGGACCTGCTGAAGATGTTAACAACTCAGGTGAATCATCATTGAAAAATGATCCTAAGCGGATCAGGTGCCACCCCAATGATCAAATAATTGGTGACATCAATAAAGGGGTACAAACACGGTGGGACAGCTTAGGGAACTTTTGTATGTTCTCTAGTTTTGTTCACTAATGGTGCCAAAGAAAGTGGATGAAGCACTAAAAGATGCCAATTGGATCACTGCCATGCAAGAAGAGCTCAATCAGTTTGAGAGAAACAAGGTATGGAAGCTGGTCCCTGCTCCTAAAGGTAAAACCATAATTGGCACAAAATGGGTTTTCAGGAATAAGATGGATGAGCAAGGTCATGTCATTAGAAATAAGGCAAGACTGGTTGCTCAGGGCTACAGACAAGAGGAAGGAATTGATTATGATGAAACATTTGCTCCTGTGGCCAGGCTAGAAGCAATTCGTTTGTATCTAGCCTACGCTGCTCATAAGAGCATTAAGGTATTTCAAATGGATGTGAAGAGTGCATTTTTGAATGGAAAGCTGCAAGAAGAAGTTTATGTCAAGCAGCCTCCAGGTTTTGAAAATGAACAACATCCAGGTTTTGTCTATAAGTTGGACAAAGCTCTCTATGGTCTCAAAGAAGCCCCTAGAGCCTGGTATGACACTCTTACTGAGTTCCTTATGAGCAATGGGTATTCCAGAGGTAAAGTGGATACTACACTGTTCATAAAGAAAGTGAAATCTGACATTATGCTTGTTCAAATTTATGTGGATGATATAATATTTGGTTCTACAAATGAGCAGTTGTGCAAGAATTTTTCATTACTCATGAAATCCAAGTATGAAATGAGTATGATGGGAGAACTTACTTTCTTTTTAGGATTACAGGTTAAACAAACCTCAACTGGAATTTTTATAAATCAAAGAAAGTACACTTTAGATCTATTGAAAAAGTTCAAATTTGATCAGAGTTCTCCTATTAAAACCCCAATGGCAACCAATGTAAAATTGGATGCTGATGCCAGTGGCAAAGCTGTTTCAGTAACAGCTTACAGAGGCATGATTGGGAGCTTGCTATACTTAACTGCTAGTAGACCTGATATTATGTTTGCTACCTGTCTGTGTGCTAGGTTCCAAGCTGATCCAAAGGAGTCTCATCTAGCTGCTGTTAAAAGAATCTTCAGATACCTGAAGGGTACACCAAGTTTGGGTCTTTGGTATCCCAAAGACTCCAGCCTTGAACTAACAGGTTATTCAGATTCTGATTTTGCAGGCTGCAGGTTAGACAGGAAAATCTCAACAGGTGGATGTCAACTCCTTGGTGGTAAGTTGATAAGTTGGTGTAGCAAGAAGCAGAACTCAGTATCTACTTCTACTGCTGAAGCTGAGTACATTGCTGCTGGAAGCTGCTGTGGGCAGATTCTGTGGATGCAGCATCAACTTGAAGATTATGGACTTGTGTATAGGAAAATTCCTATTCTGTGTGATAACACAAGTGCCATAGCCATTTCCAACAATCCAGTATTTCATTCAAGAACAAAGCATATTGAAGTCAGACATCACTTTATCAGGGATCACATTCAGAAAGGTAATGTGGAGGTAAGTTTTATTTCCACAAATGAACAGCTTGCAGACATTTTCACCAAACCTCTGGATGAAACAAGGTTTAATTACCTTGTCAGCAAGCTGGTCATGTTAAACAAGAGTGACTAAGTGTTTCTCAAAGGTCTAAGACTTTGTGTGTTTCACACTGCTCAAGTTTCTTAGAACAGCTTAGGCAGAACAGGTTATACATGTTCTGTACTTAGCCATTTGTCTGAAATACTTGAACAGCTTGAGCACACATCAGGCTGAACAATCATAGTTTACTAGTCCAGCCTGCTCTGATGGTCCAATCTTCACCCTGTTCACTCCTTCACACTGTCTTACAAGCCATTGTCTTGTAACCTGTTCAACTATTGAACACATCCTGCTCTTACAAAAGAGAGCAGGCTGGAAGCACAGTTTGAAAAATGAACAGCTTGAAGATTGAACAGCTTGTGATGACCTTGCTCATCACAGGTTTGACCAACAGCTTAGACCAAAAATTTAATTACCTTTCTTTAAACTTAAGTTACTTAATTAATGTTTTATTTAACTTAATTACTGCGGATAATGTGGGTTACGTGTGTTAGTGATTAAAAAGGACTCAAGTGGTCTGACAAACGGTCTGACATGGACAACCGTTCCGTTTTTCATTAACGACTTTTTCAAATCAAACCGCCCAAAACTTTCTCTCTCATACACACTCACATTCAAAACCTATAAATACCCAACTACTGTTTCATCTTCGTCTTCCTCATCATTTCCAGAAATCCTCAAGAACCCTAAAAATCGACTAAGTGTCTTCTGCTTCTCCAAACCTCAAAACTTCCCAAATGGCTCACAGACCTAATCCCTTTCATCCAGTGTTCGTTGGTGATGATGTTGTCAAACACTCATCAGTCACCACAATGCTGACCATCAAACCACCAACTACATTGCAAATCTGACCATACCCAAGAACTATGTGGGAAAAGGGTATGAAGAAATGGTGGAGTTCTTAAGAGTTCATCCGTTGAACTATGCGATGACTGCAACTCCTGGTGTCCTGTACCAGGAGATGGTGTACGAGTTCTGGTACACCTGTACCTACAACCCCAACACCAAAGTCATCAAGGGGACTATTCCCAATGGGACTCAGACCATTGAGATTACTGCTGATCTTCTGAGTGAGGTTCTTCATCTACCCATTGCTGAATCATACGACATGCCCCAACCTGAAAATGAGCAAATGGGAAATTTGCTACGCTTCTGTGGTGTAGCAGAACCTAAAATTGGAGCAACACTGTATAGGAAGGAGTTGTCCCCTACCTATAGCTTTCTGTTTGCCTCCGTGATGATGAGCTTCAGCAGCAAAGTTGGTTCATTTGACCAGCTAAGTCGTGATGAAGTCCCAATAGTCCTACAGCTGGTGGATGGGACTACCATTGATATGGCTAAGTGGATATTTCTGAACATGAGGAACCTGGTGCAACAAGAGCCATGACCAGCTGCTGTCCGATATCCCAGGTTTCTGAGCCTCATATTCAAGCATCATTGTGGTGAGCACCTGTACAATTCTCAACCTTTACTTAAAACTGCTGCCTTCCCTGTAATAGGGAATAGAGTTTTCTATACTCCTGTACTCCCTAATGAGCCTCCTCTATCCACACCAATGAGGAGGTTGTTAGGATTGGTGGAAGGACCCTCTGCTGTGAGGGTGGATCCAGAAGCTGCTGCTCCCACAGGAAAATCCAAAGCCAGGTCCAAGCTTGTTAAGAGGACCCTGGCAACTGCTGAAGCTGGGCCTATGAAAAAGAAGGCCAAAACAGCTCAGTCTGAGTCTGTCCCCTTAGCCTCTGTGGCTGAGGGGGAGCAGGCTCCTCACCCTGAAGCCTCTGTGGCTGGTGCCTTTGTGGCACCTGAGACTATGGAACAGGCCAACCCACCTGTTTCTGACCCAGCCTCAAAACCTGTCCAGTCTGAACCCCTCATCACCTCTCCCCAGTCACCCACTTCATCCATTCACTATCAACGCAAATCCATCTCCAAAAAGAAAACAGCCAAAACAACCACCTCCTCCGTTCCCTCTCAACAGGGTTCAGTTGTAAGAGAAGCAACCCCTGCTGCCTCTCCTATATTGGGAGAAGGTTCAGCCCAATTGGAGCATGCTTCACTCCAACCTGAGTCTACCCAGAGTCAGCCTCGACCCTCTGGTTCCTCCTAACAGGAACCAGTTGTACAAACGGAGATAGCCACATCAACTATCCCAGCCTCCCAACAGGCTGAGGATATTGAAAGACAGGAGTCCTCTCCACTCCACACTGCGTCCACACTGTCCCCTACTCAAATCTTCTCACAGCCTGAGTCTGCACGAGGTGCCCACGCTTCTGGTATAGACCAATCAGCAGCTCAGCCTCAAACTTCTGCTCCCCATGATACAGCTGCTCTACACCAAACAGCTGCTGAGGGACCAACAACCCAAGCTGATGAACCTCAGGGATCATAGCATCCCTCTGGTGAGGCTGCTCCCTCCATGCAAACTCCATCAGCAGGTTTCACCACTGCTGATGTTGAAATGCATATCCCATCTCCCAATGATGAGGCGCTTTTCCACCAAGGCACTGCAGAGGGAACACCCACTGGCCTTCATGAGGATGTTGCAACACAAGCAGCATCTGAAAGGCCCCCAACATCAACCCCTTTTCCTGATGAAGCAGCTACAGCCGCTGCTGAGGGACCCTTTGACCCCTCCAAGCTGGGCCATATTACTTTTGCCCAGGCTATGGAGCTTCTTTCAAATGTTCCTCTTCCCTCTCCATCACATCCTCATACAGGGCCAGCCTCATCCCCTATCTTCTACCATCACCCAATCCCTAACCAGTTGACTCAACACCTCCATCTCCAAAAGCGACCACCTTGAAGGATCAGCTTTCCTGCCTGACCAACAAAGTTGGTTCTTTGGAAACTACCTACCTCTCTACCCTCTCTTATTGTCAGATCTCTGTGTCTGAATCAGCTCTAAGGCGCTGTTCTTTGGATTCGTTCAAAGACTTCCCTGCTACACCACAAACAGATAATTCTCCACAGCTATATCACTCACTGCACAGCGGCAACTGGCTGCAAACTGTGTCCAACTCCCTCTCCTCCATTCTTTCTCTACAACAGGACTCTGTGTCCTCAATGACAGCCATTTCCCAACAGCTGTCCTCTCTCCTCACTTCTTGCAATTCTACCCTTCCTGCCACTCTGGCCAGCTTGACCACACTAATTGGCTCCCTATCTAATTCTATGTCCTCAAACCTTGCTGATGTGCAAGATTCTCTCGAATTACATCTTGCACAGCTTCAAAGTTTACTATTCACAGAGTCTGATAGGGAAAACATTGTTAAGCTGACCTCCCTTGCTGATACACAATCCTCTTCTCTTCAAACTTGTCTTTCCCAGCTTGCAGAGGTAAAGGACAATTTGGCTTTCTTAGTGACTAGCCTTGTTGGCCCCAGGCCTACTGCCAAAACTTCTGGCAAGCCTGATGACTTTGTGTCTTCAGGCAGACCGGGTGTTGAAGGTGCTGGTCCATCTCCTTCAAAGGGGGAGAAGTCGTCTGCCTCTAAGACTAAGTCTAAGGGGGAGAAAACTTCTACTCCTAAGGAGAAACCAGTGCCTGCAGCACAAACTGGTCAACCAGCAGGAATCTCTGAAACAGGTACAATAGAGGGTGCTTCTCAAGCTGCTCAGCCTACTCAGGTTGAATCTCCAATCCCTGCTCAGTCTAAGGGGGAGGAATCCATTCCTGAGGGCAGGCCAAGCAGCAGAAGGAGGCATCTGATCTTAGAAGAAGAAGAAGAGGAGGAGGAAAGTCCTGAAGCTGCTACCACTACAGCAGCTAAAGGAAAAGAAATAGCAGAAGATGATCCCATACAGCAGAAAGCAGCAGAAATCTAATTTCACAAAGCCAGGGCCAAAGAAATGGGTCTTCCTATGCACAAATATTTTGAGTTTAGAGAAGAACAGCTTCAAGCCCTGGAAGTGCTTAGAAAAGAAGAAGAATCTGCCAAAGCTGCCAAATCTTTTGCACTTCAAGAAACAAAGAAAGTTAAAATGTCTACTCTGGAAGTGCAAAAGAGAATATTAGAAGCTGCTAAGGGATCAGCAGGGGAGAAGGAAGCAGAAAAAGAAAAAGGTACTCTGGTCTCAGTGACCAAGCCTACAGTGCCTCATGTAAGAGTTCAGTACCATTTTGACAACCTGGCAAAGAAAAAATTTCAAGATGTTGCTGAAAGAAGGCTTGCCAAGGAAGCAATTGTCAAAGCTGTCCCTATATCAAGAAAAGGCAGTCAGTGGAAGTTGAAAATTACAAGGATGGGTGCAGCAGGCCCTGAATTGGAAACTTATGACTACACTGACGTAGCACAGATGGGGTACAGAGAATGGATTGAGCTGGCAGTTGCTCTGAGTGAGTCAAAGTCAGAAACGGCTAAGACAATCAGGGCATATGTCAAGAAACTGATGGAGAGAGTAAAGAATCTTGGCCTGATCTCCAAAGAAGCAAGTGAAGGTGTCTTGGTGACACATCCAAAAATTAAGGCCAGGAGGACAAAGAAGGATACTGAAATGGAACTACTCCTTGCACTAATTGAACAAGGCGATTATGCCATTGAAATGAAAGGAGTTGATCACAGCCTGCCAAGTGGAATAGAGTTTGAAGATGGCAAGATCATTGAAGAGCCTGAGCTGGGGGCATTTTTTATAGATCCCTTAACTCAGAAGAAATGTTTTCAAAGAGCTTCAGATCTATACAAAGTGGATCTGAGACAACTTGTGGCCTTCAGACTTGCAGTTTCATTTAGGCAGTCCAGTAAGTGGAGAGCAGCCATCTGGGATCAGCTCAGAGGCTTCTTTGAGAGAGGAGAACTTGAGGATCCCAAGTTCATGATTATAAGAAGTGAAATTCAAGAACTTGAGGATACTAGAGAGGAATTGGAGAAGATGTTTGAAGATCCCCCTCCTTTGTGATGAAGTTCATCTGCCATCTGGGCAGGTGAAGAATGGAAGCTGTCCATCAGTTGGACAGGCTTATTATTTTCTGTTCCCAACAAAAACAGTCCAATGTACATTAGTTGTACTCTATTTACATATGTTGTAATTTCCTTTTACATTAGTTGTAATATACATCAGTACATCAGTTGTACTTTTGTAAGAACATGTGTTGTTCTAATGTAATAAAAAATCAGTATATATATAAACTGATCTTTTACTTTATGTTGATGTTGTAATTCTGTTTCAACAAATGTACTGTAAAAATATATAGTGACTTTTGATAAGGCCAGCTTAGACTGGTTATTGCAAATAGGGGGAGATTGTTAGGCACAAAAAGGCCTCAGTCAAACCTGCTCTGCATCTGAGGGGGAGATTATTAATCAAACCTGTTTATGCACTTGATGGGTAAAAGTTAAGGCTTGTTTATGCTTTAATAATACCTAAAAAGTAATTTGCAATATCAGTCTAAAGCTGTTCTATGTGTTGCATGTGTTGCAACAAAGGCAGTTTTGCCCAAGCTGTTCAGTCTGCTGAACAGGCTGGACATAAACTGTCTACGCTGCTCTACACTGGTGAGCAGCTTGGGCAGTTTACAAGTGTTTTGTTCTTTGTGAACAGAACCTGTTCTTTGTGAACCGGCTAAACACTTTATGGAATGTGTTTCCAAGTCCTCATGTATTGTATATGACTACAAGATCAGTTTACAAAGTCGAAGACAAAGTGGAAATCAGACCTGCTCAGCCTGCCCAAGCTGTTGTGTTACATGAAGACAAAAGGTTATTTGAAAAAGGGTGACAGACCTTTTTCTTATATCAAAATAGGCCTTTTACAAGGAAGAAAGACGCAAAGTTGACATTCCTTATTTGGTTAAAGGCAATGCAACAGTAGACAAAGTGAAAAGACAAAAGTTCTGCACATGTGAAGACAAGTCTGCTTTTCAGAAAAGTGCAGAAAAGGTTATGTTGTCTTTTCAACAAGACTTCTCCTTTTTCATTCCGTCCAATAAAGAAGTTTCTCTTAGATCCTCTGAGTGAGTATAAAAGGAAGCTTCTAAGGTCAGAAAGATCAAGCCAAAAAGCTAAGTGCTGAAGCCAAGAGTGAACGTGCAAGTGTGTTCTTTTCATGCATGCAAGCCTGCCTGTGTAATACAGTTTATTTGTGTCTAAGCTGTTCTACATAAGCTGTCCCTCTGAGTCTTGTAAACACATTGAGTGCTTCTTAGTGAGTGTATTCATTGTAAGCTAGTTTCAGTCTGTCTTAGACTAGTGAACATACTGTTGTATCTGTCATCTCAGCTTGAGCCTTTCCGCATTCAAGCTTGTTTGTAATTAACAATTTGTTGATAATACATACAAACATTGAGAAAATAGTGTGTAGTTTTTAAATTGCTATATTCACCCCCCCTCTACAGCTTAAAGCTATATACTTTGGGAACCTCTCGGGACCTACAATATTATATATATATATATATATATATATATATATATATATATATATATATATATATATATATATATATATATAAAACATACGGCCGCCTGTATATATATAAATATATATACATACATAACAAAAGGGGTTTGGTGGTTTTTTTTTGGAGGACGGCGCACAGACACATACTTGAAGGTGTGTGTGTGGTGTTCCAAATGTGGCCATACCAAACACACATTTGTGTGTCTTTCCCGTTCTTCGTGTGTTCGATTGCATACTTGACGCCGCTCGATCGTGTCATCACCGGTGGATACCGAGAGCGTCTCATTCGTGTATTCTTCTCATACAATACAATGGTACGGATTTTATTTCTTTGTCGTTTATTTATCTTATGTATACATGATGATCCGTGTACGGAATTCGTGATTTTAAAAAACTTTCGTTGTGCGTTAATATGATTAATGTTTATATTTTTATGAAAAACGATACGAATTCCCAACAATCAAGTAATTTCATAAACCTAGGTTATATACAGTTAATCAATTCGATTCAATTGCATTTCATTCCATGAATAACAAAACATAGGTTGAAAATAATCAAGTAATTTCATAAACCTAGGTTATATATAGTTAATCAATTCAATTCAATTGCATTCCATTCCATGAATAATAAAAATTAGGAAGAAATTCATTAAGTAATTTCATAAACCTAGGTTATATAAAGTTAATCAATTCAATTCAATTGCATTCCATTCCATGATTGATAAAATTTAGGTTGAAATTAATCATACAATATTACAAACCTAGGTTATATACAGATAATCAATTCATTTTCATTCCATTCCAGTACATGAATAATAAAACTTTAGTTAAAATTAATCAAATAATTTCTTAAACATATGTTATATACAGATAATCAATTCAATTCAATTGTATTCCATATCATGAATAATAAAACTTAGGTTAAAATTAATCTAGTAATTTTATAAACTTAGGTTATATACAGATAATCAATTCATTTCCATTCAATGAAATTACATGAATAATAAAATAAAAACTTAGGTTGAAATTAATCAAGTAATTTCATAAACCTAGGTTATAAACAGATAATCAATTCAATTCAATTGCATTACATTACATGAATAATAAAACCTTGGTTAAAACTAATCAAATAATTTCATAAACCTAGGTTATATACATATAATCAATTCAATTAAATTGCATTCAATTCCATGAATAATAAAACTTAGGTTAAAATGAATCTAGTAATTTTATAAAGTTAGGTTTATAAAACACTTAACAGCTTGAGAAAATGCACTAACAGCTAGAGAAATTGAACTAACAGCTCGAAATTTGCAAAAACATAATTTTTCAATATAACTCAATTGAATAATAAAACTTAGGTTGAAACTAATCAGGTAATTTTATAAACCTAGGTTATATACAGATAATCAATTCAATTCCATTACATGAATAATAAAGTAAAACTTAGGTTGAAATTAATCTAGTAATTTCATAAACCTAGGTTATATACAGATAATTAATTTATTTCCATTCCATGAAATTACATGAATAATAAAATAAAACTTAGGTTGAAATTAATCAAGTAATTTCATAAACCTAGGTTATACACAGATAATCAATTCCTTTCCATTCCATGAAATTACATGAATAAAAAAATAAAACTTAGGTTGAAATTAATCAAGTAATTTCATAAACCTAGGTTATATACAGATAATCAATTCAATTCCATTCCATGAAATTGCATGAATAATAAAATAAAACTTAGGTTGAAATTAATCAAGTAATTTCATAAACCTAGGTTATATACACATAATCAATTCATTTCCATTCCATGAAACTACATGAATAATAAAATAAAACATAGGTTGAAATTAATCACGAAATTTCATAAACCTGGGTTATATACAGGTAATCAATTGATTTCCATTCAATGAAATTACATGAATAATAAAATAAAACTTAGGTTGAAACTAATCAGGTAATTTTATAAACCTAGGTTATATACAGATAATCAAATCAATTCCATTCCACGAAATTACATGAATAATAAAGTAAAACTTAGGTTGAAATTAATCTAGTAATTTCATAAACCTAGGTTATATACAGATAATTAATTTATTTCCATTCCATGAAATTACATGAATAATAAAATAAAACTTAGGTTGAAATTAATCAAGTGATTTCATAAACCTAGGTTATACACAGATAATCAATTCATTTCCATTCCATGAAATTACATGAATAAAAAAATAAAACTTAGGTTGAAATTAATCAAGTAATTTCATAAACCTAGGTTATATACAGATAATCAATTCAATTCCATTCCATGAAATTGCATGAATAATAAAATAAAACTTAGGTTGAAATTTGTAACACCCTCCCTTAACCCGGAAATGCCACGTCAATTCAATACACAGGTGGCATATCGCAATAGCTCTATTATGCACACGTCACAGGATAAACTAGAATCACTGATAATTTAAAATTTTTATACAAGCACTATCAACATATAATCCGCTAATTTTATAAGCGCAAAGGCTGCTAACATAATTAACACTGATCAGATTATTACACGAAACTAACACCAAGCTCCCCAGATGATTCCCGATCCCAGCTCATTAAGCACGGCTACAAATCCTGTCACTGATGCCCTGAACATGGAAGACTCGAATACGTAAGCTCGAAAGCTCGTGAGTACTCGAGGGTTGGACTCTGCACAATAAACACATAACAAGCGTACACATAGCACATACACACAGCACAAACCCTAACTCTGTCTCTGGCAATCAACATCACGATGCAGGTATGAACACATACATGAGATCCCGAGCCATGCACACAGAATCACTAAGGGGGAAACCCTTCCCCAGCTAACGACCGTGCGCACCGGTGGTTAGCTCACACCCTGTAGCACGGGCGCGAACCGGCTACAGACCCTGTCGTGTATACACGCCCCAAGGACTGTTAGGGACAGTCAACCCGCGCGATAACCCATCGCGAATCACCGTCCGTATGGAACTCTCCACGGACCCCCGGACTGGATCTCATCTCATGCACATATATCACATATGTAAGAATAGAATCATACCTGA
Source organism: Centrapalus pauciflorus (assembly GCA_020465985.1). Lineage (NCBI taxonomy): Eukaryota > Viridiplantae > Streptophyta > Magnoliopsida > Asterales > Asteraceae > Centrapalus > Centrapalus pauciflorus. Next base: position 52,022 of record JAANYP010003979.1, read on the forward strand.
AGCCCACGTCCCTGTCTCATACACAGCATAGCACAATATACACAAATAGCACGACACAATTCAGAAAACGGAGCGCTCGTTTGGAAAAGACTCGGGTACTCACCTGGTCGATCCACTAATCCCGGAATCTCTGACTCGGCTCGATTCGCTGACTCGTTCCTGTAACACACGGATCTCGAAACATTAATCTCAATTCCAACCGATAATACAAACCCACAGACGCATCTCACAACTCATAATAAACGCAACCCGACTCGAACTCAAAATGATCCAACGAAATCCCGAAAACCCCAATCGAGATCTCAACCGGACCCCAAAACCCTAACTCGAAAACAACCCCGATGAAGCCCCGAGAACTCGATCAAAACCCGACTCACAATTCCCAAACGAAACCCCGAAGTCCCGATGAAAACCCGACTCAAAAACAATTTCAACATTATTCCGAAAACCCAACGAAATATGACCCAAAATCCCAAACGGGTCCCAACCTTAATTCAAACGAAACCCGAAGCCCCGACTTAGACTCAATAGCAACCCAATGAAACCCCGGAGACCCAACTCGAACACGACCCAATAATAGCCCCAACGGAACCCCCAAACCAACCCAAATAACCCCCAAGATCTGCCAAAACCGCCTCCTCCCTGCCCAGCAATCGCGCCCGCGCCCAGGCTGCTGTGCCCGCGCCCAAGCCAGACGCGTCGCGGTCGCGCCGCCCCCCATCGCGGCCGCGCTCGCTGCTGCTCCAGCTTCCCTGCTCGTCGTTCATGGCGGAAACCAGGGGAATTACACCCCCAACTCGATTTCAGTCTCAAACAAACCTCATAATCGACCATGAACTTCACCATATTGCTTAAACAATCAAAACCCACAAACCCTTGACATAAATCATGAATTAAACCATAAATTTTCATGCTTTCTTACCTCAAGAACACAAGTTGAAGATGGAGAAGGTAGAATTCAAATTCCCAGCACTTGAAATACAATTAAGAAAGCTTCCTCCCTTGCTGCAACTACTTCACGTACACACACACTTTCACACACACATACGCAACAATTCTAGATAAGGAAGGAAGAAACGGAAACGTAATTATACGTTTTCCATTTTTAGACGGGTTCCGACCCCATTAACCCAAACCCGATACCCCAATTTCATAAATAATATCCACTTAACCCAATTAATTCCACGAACTCATAAACACGATAAATCCACAATTATCACAACCCGGCGACACGCGACTCGCAAACCCGACACGTATATATCCACTACTCGGGTTATCATTCGACCCACGCAATAATAATATATTAAATATCCACTAAAATAATTACACGCAATTATCTCAAAAATGGGATGTTACAAATCCTCCCCTCTTAAAATGATTCCGTCCCCGGAATCTATCGCAATCCCTTCACAAATACACATCTCTATGTCAAATCCCCGAAATGTTGACTCACAACTCTCGATAAATTCGCATTTGAACTCTGAATGTCATAATCATCACTAATGCTCGCCTCTATTTCAATCTTCGAAGTAAATCAATTCTCTCGAATCTTTAACTCAATTAGACAATCCGCTAATAACTCGATTAAATCCCCTAATTCACATAATCTTCACGTGGCGTCACCTCATAAGCCACTCAATCCACATATGATCTCAATCCATCGGTCTTCGCTCTCTCTCATCACATACTCGCATAACTCTATATAGATCATCCACTAACACAACACATAAAGATATTTCCATCGAATCACTAAACGCAAACTCATAAACATGGTTAAATTCATAAAGGGATTAAATCCACTCTCAATAGATTAATCCACTATCACAACAGAACTCTCTACTCTTTTCACCATAACAGATAAATGCATCTCGCAAAGCACAATATCACAGGTAGGGATAGCACACACAAGAATTTAAATCCACTATTAATATGATAATCCACTAGCACATCACAAAAATTCGCAATAATACTCACACGGCTCACATAGCTCCACAAGATTAATCCACCACCATAGCACAATTCTGAACTCAAAGGCTCAACTCACAATAAGCCCTTACCTAACACCTTGACTCCACATATACACCCCAAACATGACGATCCCATTCAGCCCATACACACAATCCCGCCCCTCTGTCACTGAATCCCACAGTCACAAACACATTCGCAATAATTATTCATATAATTTGATCCACTAACATGACACAATGCCCAATTCCAGAACTCTGATAACCCATCTTACCACAATATATCTCACTCTCACACACATACCCAGATACAACAATCACATATAACCCATACACAATCGTTCCATACCTCTGTCACAGAGCCACATAACCACAGACAAAACGAAGCAGTCACACACAACAGAACACATACTCTTATCACAGACACAGCCCAATGACCCGTCCCACACTAATACACACTCAAATCAAGCTCAGAAAAACATACCCGGAACCATATCAGTAGCATCTCGAGCTTCCTCTGTAGTCGCCTGAAATACCCGACCCCTCGCCCCAATATCACGACGACCGGATGACGACGGCTCAGCTCTGGCCCCACTGGAACCCATACCCTGTACCGCTGGCCCCATCTCTGGACAATCTCGTACTCTGTGCCCCGGTCTCCCACAACGGAAGCACAACGGCTCTGGAACAGTACACGTGGCGGCAGCATGCCCACGCTGACCGCATCGATAACACCTGGGCACACACGGCCCACTGTGGCGTCGGTGGCATCTCGGGCACTCCCGATCTCCAACCGAACTGTCTCCCCTATCGCCCCCATCTCGAGGCCTCTTCCCTACGCTGCTCTGACTCTGCCCAGTATACCTCGAACTCTGCCTCTGACTCTGACTATCCGATCTCTGGCTCCGCCCCGGACCACTCGACCTCCGCTCCCTATCCCTGTCTCTGTCTCTGTCTCTATCTCTGTCTCGTCTATCTCTTGAACTCTGGCCCGAACGCCGCTCCCTGGATTCGTCTCTGGAATACCTCCGATCTCTCGAGAACTGCTCGGGAGTCCTTGCACGCCTGCGCTGAAAGGATGGGTCCTCTCTTTGCTTGGCTATCTCCCGCTCTCTGATGCGGGCCATCTCTAACGCTCTAGCGAAGGTAGGCGTCTCATGCATCCCAACAAACTCCCTGATATCGGCTCGCAGTCCATCAATGAACGCATCAGCCTTTCGCTGCTCGGTGGCGATGTGATGGGTAGCAAACTGCGAATACTCATTAAACTGGTCCACGTACTGCTGCACTGTCATCTCACCCTGCTGCAGATGCAGGAATCGCCGCTCCATCTCCCGCCTCTCGTCCCTAGGAATGTACTGCAGCTCGAACACAGCTCTAAACTGATCCCACGTCATCGCGTAAGCTGCAGAAGATGTCATAGCCGACTCGATAGATTTCCACCACTGCAATGCCCCTCCCCTCAACAGATAAGCCGCATATCCCACCATATCTCTCGGCTCCACGTGCGCAACTCTAAAGGCAGCCTCCACCTCACGCTCCCATGCCATAGCCATCCCTGGCTCACCCCCACCTCTGAACTCCGGCGGATTCCCAGTCATGAATTCCTTAAACGAACCCCCTCGCCGCGACGTAGATGAAGAAGCACCCGTGCCCGTATCCCGACCACCCCCAGCACGTGGTCCCATACTCTGATCCTGTTCCCGCTCCTGCTCTCTCTGTTGCCTATAAAACTCAGTCAATACCCCCAGAAGCTCTGACTTGCGAATAAACTCGTCCCCTGCCGGCTTGCCCGCGCCGGATCCATCGCCCTGATCTGCCATAGCTATCTGCACAAACCGAAACAACTGAGAACCATAGATAGATCACCCAGCGTTATACACTAAGCCAGGTTAGTTAACTCCACTAAAATCAATCGCAATGGATCCCCCATGGATCGAAACAAGGTTTAAGTTAAGCATCCACTAATGATACTCAGACTTCAAACCACAAGCTCTGATACCATGCTGTAACACCCTCCCTTAACCCGGAAATGCCACGTCAATTCAATACACAGGTGGCATATCGCAATAGCTCTATTATGCACACGTCACAGGATAAACTAGAATCACTGATAATTTAAAACTTTTATACAAACACTATCAACATATAATCCGCTAATTTTATAAGCGCAAAGGCTGCTAACATAATTAACACTGATCAGATTATTACACGAAACTAACACCAAGCTCCCCAGATGATTCCCGATCCCAGCTCATTAAGCACGGCTACAAATCCTGTCACTGATGCCCTGAACATGGAAGACTCGAATACGTAAGCTCGAAAGCTCGTGAGTACTCGAGGGTTGGACTCTGCACAATAAACACATAACAAGCGTACACATAGCACATACACACAGCACAAACCCTAACTCTGTCTCTGGCAATCAACATCACGATGCAGGTATGAACACATACATGAGATCCCGAGCCCTGCACACAGAATCACTAAGGGGGAAACCCTTCCCCAGCTAACGACCGTGCGCACCGGTGGTTAGCTCACACCCTGTAGCACGGGCGCGAACCGGCTACAGGCCCTGTCGTGTATACGCGCCCCAAGGACTGTTAGGGACAGTCAACCCGCGCGATAACCCATCGCGAATCACCGTCCGTATGGAACTCTCCACGGACCCCCGGACTGGATCTCATCTCATGCACATATATCACATATGTAAGAATAGAATCATACCTGAAGCCCACGTCCCTGTCTCATACACAGCATAGCACAATATACATAAATAGCACGACACAATTCAGAAAACGGAGCGCTCGTTTGGAAAAGACTCGGGTACTCACCTGGTCGATCCACTAATCCCGGAATCTCTGACTCGGCTCGATTCGCTGACTCGTTCCTGTAACACACGGATCTCGAAACATTAATCTCAATTCCAACCGATAATACAAACCCACAGACGCATCTCACAACTCATAATAAACGCAACCCGACTCGAACTCAAAATGATCCAACGAAATCCCGAAAACCCCAATCGAGATCTCAACCGGACCCCAAAACCCTAACTCGAAAACAACCCCGATGAAGCCCCGAGAACTCGATCAAAACCCGACTCACAATTCCCAAACGAAACCCCGAAGTCCCGATGAAAACCTGACTCAAAAACAATTTCAACATTATTCCGAAAACCCAACGAAATATGACCCAAAATCCCAAACGGGTCCCAACCTTAATTCAAACGAAACCCGAAGCCCCGACTTAGACTCAATAGCAACCCAATGAAACCCCGGAGACCCAACTCGAACACGACCCAATAATAGCCCCAACGGAACCCCCAAACCAACCCAAATAACCCCCAAGATCTGCCAAAACCGCCTCCTCCCTGCCCAGCAATCGCGCCCGCGCCCAGGCTGCTGTGCCCGCGCCCAAGCCAGACGCGTCGCGGTCGCGCCGCCCTCCATCGCGGCCGCGCTCGCTACTGCTCCAGCTTCCCTGCTCGTCGTTCATGGCGGAAACCAGGGGAATTACACCCCCAACTCGATTTCAGTCTCAAACAAACCTCATAATCGACCATGAACTTCACCATATTGCTTAAACAATCAAAACCCACAAACCCTTGACATAAATCATGAATTAAACCATAAATTTTCATGCTTTCTTACCTCAAGAACACAAGTTGAAGATGGAGAAGGTAGAATTCAAATTCCCAGCACTTGAAATACAATTAAGAAAGCTTCCTCCCTTGCTGCAACTACTTCACGTACACACACACTTTCACACACACATACGCAACAATTCTAGATAAGGAAGGAAGAAAAGGAAACGTAATTATACGTTTTCCATTTTTAGACGGGTTCCGACCCCATTAACCCAAACCCGATACCCCAATTTCATAAATAATATCCACTTAACCCAATTAATTCCACGAACTCATAAACACGATAAATCCACAATTATCACAACCCGGCGACACGCGACTCGCAAACCCGACACGTATATATCCACTACTCGGGTTATCATTCGACCCACGCAATAATAATATATTATATATCCACTAAAATAATTACACGCAATTATCTCGAAAATGAGATGTTACAAAATTAATCAAGTAATTTCATAAACCTAGGTTATATACACATAATCAATTCATTTCCATTCCATGAAACTACATGAATAGTAAAATAAAACATAGGTTGAAATTAATCACGAAATTTCATAAACCTGGGTTATATACAGATAATCAATTCATTTCCATTCCATGAAATTACATGAATAATAAAATAAAACTTAGGTTGAAATTAATCAAGTAATTTCATAAACCTAGGTTATATACAGATAATCAATTCATTTCCATTCCATGAAATTACATGAATAATAAAATAAAACTTAGGTTGAAATTAATCAAGTAATTTCATAAACCTAGGTTATACACAGATAATCAATTCATTTCCATTCTATGAAATTACATGAATAAAAAAAATAAAACTTAGGTTGAAATTAATCAAGTAATTTCATAAACATAGGTTATATACAGATAATCAATTCAATTCCATTCCATGAAATTGCATGAATAATAAAATAAAACTTAGGTTGAAATTAATCAAGTAATTTCATAAACCTAGGTTATATACACATAATCAATTCATTTCCATTCCATGAAACTACATGAATAATAAAATAAAACATAGGTTGAAATTAATCACGAAATTTCATAAACCTGGGTTATATACAGATAATCAATTCAATTCCATTCCATGAAATTGCATGAATAATAAAATAAAACTTAGGTTGAAATTAATCAAGTAATTTCATAAACCTAGGTTATATACACATAATCAATTCATTTCCATTCCATGAAACTACATGAATAATAAAATAAAACATAGGTTGAAATTAATCACGAAATTTCATAAACCTGGGTTATATACAGATAATCAATTCAATTCCATTCCATGAAATTGCATGAATAATAAAATAAAACTTAGGTTGAAATTAATCAAGTAATTTCATAAACCTAGGTTATATACACATAATCAATTCATTTCCATTCCATGAAACTACATGAATAATAAAATAAAACATAGGTTGAAATTAATCACGAAATTTCATAAACCTGGGTTATATACAGATAATCAATTCAATTCCATTCCATGAAATTGCATGAATAATAAAATAAAACTTAGGTTGAAATTAATCAAGTAATTTCATAAACCTAGGTTATATACACATAATCAATTCATTTCCATTCCATGAAATCACATGAATAATAAAATAAAACATAGGTTAAATTAATCAAGAAATTTCATAAACCTGGGTTATATACAGATAATCAATTCATTTCCATTCCATGAAATTACATGAATAATTATATAAAACTTAGGTTGAAATTAATCAAGTAATTTCATAAACCTAGGTTATATACAGATAATCAATTCAATTCTATTCCATGAAATTGCATGAATAATAAAATAAAACTTAGGTTGAAATTAATCAAGTAATTTCATAAACCTAGGTTATATACACATAATCAATTCATTTCCATTCCATGAAATTACATGAATAATAAAATAAAACATAGGTTGAAATTAATCAAGAAATTTCATTAACCTAGGTTATATACAGATAATCAATTCATTTCCATTCCATGAAATTACATGAAAAATAAAATAAAACTTAGGTTGAAATTAATCAAGTAATTTCATAAACCTGGGTTATATACAGATAATCAATTCATTTCCATTCCATGAAATTACATGAATAATAAAATAAAACTTAGGTTGAAATTAATCAAGTAATTTCATAAACCTAGGTTATATACAGATAATCAATTCAATTCCATTCATGAAATTACATGAATAATAAAATAAAACTTAGGTTGAAATTAATCAAGTAATTTCATAAACCTAGGTTATATACATATATTCAATTCATTTCCATTCCATGAAATTACATGAATAATAAAATAAAACATAGGTTGAAATAAATCAAGTAATTTCATAAAGCTAGGTTATATACAGATAATCAATTCATTTCCATTCCATGAAATTACATGAATAATAAAATATAACTTAGGTTGAAATTAATCAAGTAATTTCATAAACCTAGGTTATATATAGAAAATCAATTCAGTTCCATTCAATGAAATTACATGAATAATAAAATAAAAACTTAGGTTGAAATTAATCAAATAATTTCATAAACCTAGGATATATACAGATCATCAATTCCATTCAATTGCATTCCATTCCATTCCATTAATAATAAAACTTAGGTTAATATTAATCAAGTAAATTCATAAACCTAGATTATATACAGTTAATAAATTCAATTCAATTGCATTCCATTCCATGAATAATAAAACTTAGGTTGAAATTAATCAAGTAATTTCATAAACCTAGGTTATATACAGTTAAACAATTCAATTCAATTGCATTACATTCCATGAATAATAAAATTAGGTTGAAATTCATCAAGTAATTTTACAAACCTAGGTTATATATTAATAATCAATTCATTTCCATTCCATTCCATTACATGAATAATAAAACTTAGGTTAAAATTAATCAAGTAATTTCATAAACGTAGGTTATATTCAGATGATCAATTCAATTCAATTTCATTCCATTCCATGAATTATAAAACTTAGGTTAAAATTAGTCAAGTAATTTTATAAACTTAGGTTTGTAAAACACTTAACAGCTTGAGAAAATGCACTAACAGCTCGAAATTTGCAAAAACATAATTTTTTAATTTAACTCAATTGAATAATAACAATTAGGTTGAAATTAATCAAGTAATTTTTAAAACCTAGGTTATATACAGATAATTAATTCATTTCCATTCCACTCCATTACATGAATAATAAAACTTAGGTTAAAATTAATCAAGTAATTTCATAAACCTAGGTTATATACAGATGATCAATTCAATTCAATTGCATTCCATTCCATGAATAATAAAACTTAGGTTAAAATTAGTCAAGTAATTTTATAAACTTAGGTTTGTAAAACACTTAACAGCTTGAGAAAATGCACTAACAGCTCGAAATTTGCAAAAACATAATTTTTTAATTTAACTCAATTGAATAATAACAATTAGGTTGAAATTAATCAAGTAATTTTTAAAACCTAGGTTATATACAGATAATTAATTCATTTCCATTCCACTCCATTACATGAATAATAAAACTTAGGTTAAAATTAATCAAGTAATTTCATAAACCTAGGTTATATACAGATGATCAATTCAATTCAATTGCATTCCATTCCATGAATAATAAAACTTAGGTTAAAATTAGTCAAGTAATTTTATAAACTTAGGTTTGTAAAACACTTAACAGCTTGAGAAAATGCACTAACAGCTCGAAATTTGCAAAAACATAATTTTTTAATTTAACTCAATTGAATAATAACACTTAGGTTGAAATTAATCAAGTAATTTTTAAAACCTAGGTTATATACAGATAATTAATTCATTTCCATTCCACTCCATTACATGAGTAATAAAACTTAGGTTAAAATTAATCAAGAAATTTCATAAACCTAGGTTATTTACAGATAATCAATTCAATTCAATTGCATTCCATTCCGTGAATAAAAAAACTGAAAAATAAAACTTAGGTTGAAATTAATCAAGTAATTTCATAAACCTAGGTTTTATACAGTTACTCAATTCAACTCAATTCAATTGCATTCCATTCCATGAAAAACAAAACTTAGGTTCAAATTAATCAAGTAATTCATAAACCTAGATTATATGCAGTTAATAAATTCAATTCAATTGCATTCCATTCCATGAATAATAAAAATTAGGTTGAAATTAATCAAGTAATTTTACAAACCTAGGTTATATATAGATAATCAATTCATTTCCATTCCATTCTATTACATGAATAATAAAACTTAGGTTAAAATTAATCAAGTAATTTCATAAACCTAGGTTATATACAGATGATCAATGCAATTCAATTGCATTCTATTCCATGAATAATAAAACTTAGGTTGAAATTAATCAAGTAATTTCATAAATCTAGGTTATATACAGATAATCAATTCATTTCAATTCCATGAAATTACATGAATAATAAAATAAAACTTAGGTTGAAATTAATCAAGTAATTTCATAAACCTAGGTTATATATAGATAATCAATTCATTTCCATTCAATGAAATTACATGAATAATAAAATAAAAACTTAGGTTGAAATTAATAAAGTAATTTCATAAACCTAGGTTATATACAGATAATCAATTCAATTCAATTGCATTTTATTCCATTAATAATAGAACCTAGGTTAAAAATAATCAAGTAATTCATAAACCTAGATCATATACTGTTAGTATATTGTGTGTAAAGATGACATTACTACTGCATCATGACTGATTTCATAAAACACTTGAGGGTCACGCCGATGAGCACAACTGAGCAGAAGCAATTAAACTATTGAATCAATAATATTGGATATTGTTTATGACACGAAATGATCGTTGAGATTAAATTAATGGATGATTATCCATATTCAAATGTACGGGGACTCTAAGTGCAATTGGATATTGTAGTGATTTAATTGTCATTGGATGATAATTAAATAATTATCTAGTCTTTTATTTATTATTGGATATTAAATAAAAGATTAATTTATTTGAATTAGAATTATCATCTATTATTAGATAATTGGATGGATAATTATAAACAAATAAATAATGGATAATTATAAATAATTATCTAGTCATTTATATATTATTAGATAATATATAAAAGATAAATATTATTTAATAGATATATAATTATATAATGTTTAAATAATAAAAATAATTATTATGATATATATTATATTAATATATTAAAGTTTTAATTAATATATATATAATATATATTCACGGCCACCACATATATATATATACATAGGGATGGGATCCATTGTGAACAAGTTATTCGTTGTGAACATTGTGAACAAATAAAACAAATACATATAATCATTCATATATATCAACAAGTGTTTGTAATATGATTCATATGATTCAAAAGGTTCATAGAAGTGTCTATTTAAGATTCTGAACATTCAAAAGGTTCATAGTATGTAGTTTTTATAACAAGATGCACAAGATGCATAAGATTCAACAAGATTCATGAGATTCGACAAATTAATTGGATTCAATAAAATCCATAGGATCCAAAAAAATTAATGAGTTAATAGAACGGTTCGGTAGTATTTTCAACAAGATTCATAAGATTCAAAAGCTATTTTATGGTTGTTCACAATGTTCACAATGAATAAAGTGTTCACAAAAGATCCTTAGTCTATATATATATATATATATATATATATATATATATATATATATATATATATATATATATATATATATGTGTGTGTGTGTGTGTGTGTGTGTGTGTATGTGTGTGTGTGTGTGTGTGTATATAATGGACATATATGTGAAATGGGTGAGACCTAATGACTAAGAAAACGGCGCACACACTTGAAGGTGTATGCGTGTGGTGTTCCAAATTCGACCGTACCGAACATACAATTGCGTGTGTTTTTCCCGTTCTTCGTGTGTTTGATTGCATACCTGGCGCTGCTCGATCGTGTCATCACCGATGGATACCGAAAGCATCTCATTCGTGCATTCTTGTAATCGAATGCGAATGTACGGATTTTTATTGCTTTCTCGTTTACTTATCTTATGTATACTTGATGATCCGTGTACGGAAATCGTGATTTTAAAAAGGTTACGTTGTGCATTTAATGTGATTAATGTTTATGTTTTTATGAAAATAATACGAATTCCCAACAGTGGTATTAGAGCCACCTCAAGTAACATAATGATAGTATTACTCAAGTATTTATGTCCAACGTTCTTAAAGTTTCGATTTTTAATAATTAAAAGTGTTTAAATGATCGAAAACGATAATTAAAATGTTTAAGGTTTTGATTGGCTTGGAGAAAATCGACCAAAGGTTTTGGAAATCCCATGGTGATTCTCGGCCTACCTGGGAGTTTCTTGGAACTAGGGGTTTTTGAAACCTTAGTTCGTTTTATTTAGTTGATGTTTGATTGTTTAAAAGTGTTTAATTGATTAAAGTCGAACATTAAACGTTTCGGTTCGCGAAATCATACCTAGAGATTTCGGCCATGGGTTGAGACCCATGACCTCTCGGTTGTGATGTGGTAACCGAGGTGATGGATTATTTGTTCTGTCGTGTCGTTCAATTCACGGTTAAACTCGAACGATTAAATTAAATGCGTTAAAATCGAATCAATAAATCAAAAGTGTTCGGCTATTAATGTTTAGACATTTGTGACAAAATATATGTAAATATGTTTTCGGTTTTATAAATTTCACAAATCGGTTTAAATATTATTCGATTCGATATTAAACGATTAATTGGAATATGGAAATCGAAATAATCAAAGTGAGTTGATTAAAGGCTTCGATTAATTTCAGCCGTCAAAGGGTTTAATACCCTACTTGTTTTCAGTTCATACGGGTTATTGAACCCGAGTATTAGTCGGTTAACTAAGTTGGTTCGTTTTCGTATTCCGGTAATTCGTCGTTTATATTTAAATCATTTTTAATTAAAAATTAAGTTTTAATGTTGAAATTAAAATTAATGGTAATTTTAATTTATAAACTAGATTTAATTTATGCATTTAATATTTAGTTCCATAAAATGCATTATTAAATTAAAGAGAGTTAAATTTAAGGAATCTAGCTATTTTCAAATTGATGAAATCGTGACTTTGAGTTTCATGCTCGGTCATGGTTTAATGTTTTGAGATTTGATCTCGACATTAACGTTTTTGGTAGAAATCGTTTAGAACCATAAAGAAAAGTTTTTGGTGTTATTTAAAGATGGTCAATTTTCTTTAAATATTTTAAAAGACATATTTTATTGGTAAAATTATTTATTTAGAAAATTGACATTTTAAATAAAGTTTATTTATTTCTAGAAAGGTGTTTCTATAGAATAATAGTTATTTGATAATTATTTAAAGGAAGTTTAAATTATTTATCAATATTATTTGAAAATAATAACTATATTTATTAAAGGTTGTTTAATAAAAAGTTTCTTAAAATAGTAAGTTTAAGTTTCAAAGGTGTTTGAATTGTTAATTGAATATTTTAAGAAAAGTTTAGTTTTGAATCCAAAGATAATGCAAAGATAGAATTGAATTTGAATTTTTTCGGGAAAAAGTTTCTAATTTTGGAAAGTGTTCCTAAATTTCGAGTTTACGAACCGTATTAAATTTAAGAACGATATTGGACATATTTACTTCAATTAATGGTGGATTAATTGGTTTTGGAATTATGTTCATGTCAAGACGAAAATGAATTCTGGATTATTTACAAGCTTTACTGCTTTATTTATGTTTGTGACATAGTCGTGCTTTGAGACCCTTTTTGTTTAGATGGTTGTTTATTTTATCCTGATGTTTGCTATTTTTATTATTGGTTATTTTTGGGAAGACCTGCGTGCCATTGGAATCCCAGTTTTATGTGTAATCTGTAATAGGTAAGAAAATAGGCAAATGTATTTAGATTAAAATTATGTAAAAATCTTGGCGAAGAAGTCTATCAAGAAGGAGGTCATTCATCAAAGACGCTTGGTGAAATAATCGGATGGTGAGGCTAGTGGGAGCTGAAAGAGTTCATCCTTCTTGCCTTGTGTGTTGATTTTGTCCCTTAGGTATTGACCAAATTGGTTTGTCCGTATGGCTCTCGGAAACCAATTTAGTTTCGGCAAGGCTATGTCACCCTATCTTTGTATGTTTATTTCTTTATGCATTATTTTTGTCTGTGTGGTTGTCGTGACAAAGTAGATAAATAAAAGAAATTAAAACTACAATCATTTTTGATGAAAAATTAAAGTATTTAACAGGAAGTTTAAATTGGAAACTTTAATTATATTATCAGGTGTTAGATATGACATTTTTATGAAATTAGTTTTTCAAATAAAAGAAGATTTATTTTAAAATGTCATATGCTCAAAGAGTTGAAATTCTTAAAACTGGTACATTAACTGGATTGTTTACCAGGATAGGTGGTGTCTAGGACAGTCACGCTAGGGCTCTGGTTGTAGGAATTTCTGAGAGGTTTAGAACCGAAAGGATCCTGCCCGCTGACTAACCTGACTGGCCACTAGTTCTTGGTAAGAGACTGGTTATAAACCCAAATTAAAAATCTGACACAACACATCGTCCACATAGTGGCACTCACGGTGACCAGTCGTCGTAAGTAGCTTCAGCCTTCGTTGGGTGCTTACGCCGCAAACTCGGAGAGCTGTGAGGTAAGCACTGCGGATCCTAAGTGAGACTTGGGCCAGTGACTTGCAGTTGTTATATGGTGTGTGTCAGTGGTGGTTCCTCAGTAAGACTGTAGCCCAAGGTGTGGATGAGATTAAACATGATCAATTTAAGAAATTGAAAATCTCATAAGATGTAAGAGTTGCAAGGGGGTTGTAATTGGTAATAAGTTGCCTGCCTGAGTAGCTTATTCATGTAGGTTCAGCCTCCGTTGGGTGCATGAATAAGTAAAATGGTTCTTAGGATTAATAAATCATTTTCTAAATTTTGGGTTATTGATTTATTAATGGATAATCAAATACTAATTTTTGAACAATTGTTTAAGATGGTTGAAAAAGACAGAGGTAGAAGCAGTTTAATAATAACAATGACAATGAGAGTAACAACAACATTTATAAGGTCAATATCCTTCCCCCACTTGAAAATCCTCCCCAAAAGCACATGTTGCTACTTTGAGGTCCATTCGGGATATGGAGAACTCAAAATAGGCAACTTCCTGAACTGGGAATAAGATCTGACAAATGTTCTGATGACCATTTGAAAGTCGTATATTCTGGAAAGGGCACCAGAACCTGCTCCTGCAAAGACTGCTATAGTTGAGGAGAGAAATCTCCACAAGAAGCACTCTGAGGATTCGGTCAATGTCGTCTGTCTAATGCTAGCGACCATGACATCTGAGCTACGGACTAGCCTTATGGACATCTCAGCTTGCCAGATGTATCGCCAACTAAAGGATATGTTCCAGACTCAGGCTCGGACTGAGAAACATATACGACTAGGGCTCTAGCTCCTGCAGAATGGCAGAAGGAACAACTGTTAGACCCCATGTGCTGAAGATGAAAGGTTATATGGATCATCTTAGCAGACTTGGGTATCCCGTGACACAGGACATGACCACGAATCTAATTCTCAATTCCTTATTGAAGGAATTTTAGCAATTTGTAATTTGTTACAATATGCATGGAGAAGATGATCAGTGGGCTGCATCAGATGCTATAGACTGCTGAGGGAATGATTAAGGAGAGAAGATAGGGAAAGAGACGGAAGGGAAAGTAAGTTTCCAAGCCGGAGGTTAAAGCTAACAAGTAGCTAAAACCTAGAACTAGAGAAGTCAAATCCAAGGATGACAAATTCTTTGAGTGCTAGGAAACTGGGCACTAAGAAAGGGAATTGTCTAAGTACTTGGAAACGGTCAAGGTTGACCGTATTGAGACTTCATGTATCTGAATCAGTCACTTCTATTGTTCTTGGATATGTGATACCCAATTGAACAAAGTTTTATGCATAATGTCTGCAATAAATAAAATGAAGTGAAAAGAGATGACAGATTCAGTGGGAGCATAGAGACATCATAGAGAATACTCTGCTGGACACTATTTTCATGTTATCAATAGTTTATCATGGTGTAGTAAACAACTTTGTAGTTGAATTTGTCGCAAATATTTTTGGGATAAATAAAAAAAATTTGGTGTTGAAAAATTATTGCCTGAAATTTCTATTGTTTAAAATTACTAAACCATGATTATAGACTATTGATTCAAGTGGAACTTGAATAGTAACTTGTCAATGGAGATTGGACAAGCTAGTAGTCATATTCAGATAAAAAGGGTTACCATGTTGTTGTGTAAATTGTTCAAGTGTTCAAATGCAGTTTCATTGAACTTCTTAATTCTTGAAAGTTAGTTCAAGAGATTATATGAGTTGGATAGTCATCCGTGATAATATAGAAACTAATAAAATGCAGAATTAAATGTAAAGGAATTACATAGAGGTTAATTCACTTCACTTGTCAGAAATAATTAGACTTGAGAAGTCAGGATTGTTTAGACAAGAAGTAATCGCATTTTATACAATTACATGTGAAATGTATACAACTTGTGTGATGGTTAGTCAAGTAATAGCCTTTGACTTGTTTAAACACTCGTCGGCAAACTTGACGGAACACTACAACAAAATGTTGTCGACAACCAGGTTATGGATACATATCACAAATGTTGAACACAATGTTATTAAAAAGATATCTTGTTAAGATATAGATAAACCGCATACTGTCATATTCAAGACTAAACATCTAAACGTATCACTAGTAGCAATTAATCTGAATTGCTAGAGCTCCTAAATTTTAATCCTGGTGTCTTTATGAGTGATTTACCAGTTCCTCTAAAGATAATGGATATACATTTGTAAGGAGATTCAGAATGGGTCTGAATAATATTACAATAAGTTGTAATAAAGAACTAGTGTAATTTTTCAAAGATAAACGGTAATGGAAGTTAAGTCAGTTAACTAGAGAACACTCCAACTAAGATCATGTCTGAAATTAATTTTTCGATAGATCGTGTTACCGTTACATTTGATAAAGGAACAGTAGCATTAAATTGATGGAAGTCATGTTGTGTTTATTGAGATAAAGGAGATCAACATGATATCTTTAATGTCGTTCTATTTTGCATGTTTTAGAAATCCAAGAATAAATTTGAAATTATTCTAAAACTATTCCATAGCTGCTTGTTGTCGTGGGAACCACAACGAGAATTAAAAGCTATTGTGGTTTTTGGTTGATATTCATGGGTAATGAATATAGCAAAGGTTGGACCAAATTCACATGTATTTGTTGCGAACAAATATTGGATTGACCCACCGATTGAGACCACTTTGTGGATCATAGTCATGAGTCGTCTAAAAAAGGTAATCCTTAGTACCTGAGATGTCTACGTAATTTAGTGCGGGTGTTGCTGTACATTTAGCCTAACCTAACGTCATTCGTAACTGGGTGATCATAACGGTTCGAGGCTGGTTGCAGTGGGAGTCGTGTTGGAGGCCTAGATAGTCAATATATGATTTGCACATTCTATTAACTAAGAAGAGATATTTCTGGGCCCCTCGGCGATCGATACTGACAGAAATGCATGGCCATGCTCGGACAGAACTGATGTGTTCTAATCTGTCTGTTACAGTTCAGTATGAGATCAGGGAGTCGAGAAACATAATCGTTTTTGCTATGGTTGACCTATCCATGCCTAGCTTTCACATTGAAATATCGCGATGCACGGGATATAACCTAAGTTTCTTTTTGGAAGGCTGTTTCAACAAGAATGTCCGAATGAGAGTCAGAGTTTTTATGACCTTGGTTGCCTAAAGTGTCTAGCCATGACCTCCTTTAGGCGCATGCTGCAGGACAGTATGTCGTCTTACACAAGTGGGAGTATGTTAGTATATTGTGTGTAAAGATGGCATTACTACTGCATCATGGCTGATTTCATAAAACACTTGAGGGTCACACCGATGAGCACAACTGAGCAGATGCAATCAAACTATTGAATCAATAATACTGGATATTGTTTATGACACGAAATGATCGTTGAGATTAAATTAATGGATGATTAATTATATTCAAATGTACGGGGACTATAAGTGCAATATTGGATATTGTAGTGATTTAATTGTCATTGGATGATAATTAAATAATTATCTAGTCTTTTATTTAGTATTGGATATTAAATAAAAGATTGATTTATTTGAATTAGAATTATCATCAATTATTAGATAATTTGTTGGATAATTATAAACAAATAAATAATGGATAATTATAAATAATTATCTAGTCATTTATATATTATTAGATAATATATAAAAGATAAATATTATTTAATAGATATATAATTATAGAAATAATTATATAATGTTTAAATAATAAAGATAATTATTAAGATATATATTATATTAATATATTAAAGTTTTAATTAATATATATATATATAATATATATTCACGGCCACCATATATATATATATATATATATATATATATATATATATAATGGAAATATATGTGAAATGGGAGAGACCTAATGACTAAGAAAACGGCGCACACACTTGAAGGTGTATGCGTGGGGTGTTCCAAATTCGATCGTACCAAACACACAATTGCGTGTGTTTTTCCCGTTCTTCGTGTGTTTGATTGCATACCTGGTGCCACTCGATCGTGTCATCACCGGTGGATACCGAAAGCATCTCATTCGTGCATTTTTGTAATCGAATGCGAAGGTACGAATTTTTATTGCTTTCTCGTTTACTTATCTTATGTATACTTGATGATCCGTGTACAGAATTCGTGATTTTAAAAAGCTTCCGTTGTGCATTTAATGTGATTAATGTTTATGTTTTTATGAAAACAATACGAATTCCCAACATATACAGTTAATAAATTCAATTCAATTGCATTCCATTCCATGAATAATAAAAATTAGGTTGAAATTAATGAAGTAATTTTACAAACCTAGGTTATATATAGATAATCAATTCATTTCCATTCTATTCCATTACATGAATAATAAAACTTAGGTTAAAATTAATCAATTAATTTCATAAACCTAGGTTATATATAGATGATCAATTCAATTCAATTGAATTCTATTCCATGAATAATAAAACTTAGGTTGAAATTAATCAAGTAATTTCATAAACCTAGGTTATATACAGTTAATCAGTTCAATTCAATTGCATTCCATTCCATGAATAATAAAAATTAGGTTGAAATTCATCAAGTAATTTTACAAACCTAGGTTATATACAGATAATCAATTCATTTTCATTCAATTCTACTACATTAATAATAAAACTTAGGTTAAAATTAATCAAGTAATTTCATAAACCTAGGTTATATACAGTTAATCAATTCAATTCAATTGCATTCCATTCCATGAATGATAAAACTTAGGTTAAAATTAATCAAGTAATTTCATAAACCTAGATTATATACAGTTAATCAATTCAATTCAACTGCACTCCATTCCATAAATAACAAAACATAAGTTGAAAATAATCAAGTAATTTCATAAACCTAGGTTATATATAGTTAATCAACTCAATTCAATTGCATTGCATTCCATGAATAATAAAACTTAGGTTGAAATAAAACAAGTAATTATACAAACCTAGGTTATATACAGATAATCAATTCATTTTCATTCCATTCCATTACATGAATAATAAAACTTAGGTTAAAATTAATCAAGTAATTTCATAAACCAATGTTATATACAGTTAAGCAATTCAATTCAATTGCATTCAATTTCATGAATCTTAAAACATAGGTTAAAATTAATCAAGTAAATTAAAAAATCTGTGTTATATACAGATAATCAATTCAATTCAATTGCATTCCATTCCATGAATAATAAAACTTAGGGTAAAATTAATCAAGTATTTTTTATAAACTTAGGTTTATAAAACACTTAACAGCTTGAGAGAATGCACTAACAGCTTGAGAAATTGAACTACCAGCTCGAAATTTGCAAAAACATAATTTTTCATTTTAACTCAATTGAGTAATAAAACTTAGGTTGAAATTAATCAAGTAATTTCCTAAACCTCGGTTATATACAGATAATCAATTCAATTCCATTCCATTAAATTACTTGAATAATAAAATAAAACTTAGGTTGAAATTAATCAGGTAATTTCATAAACCTAGGTTATATACAGATAATCAATTAATTTCCATTCCATGAAATTCCATGAATAATAAAATAAAACATAGGTTGAAATTAATCAAGTAATTTCATAAATCTAGGTTATATACAGATAATCAATTCATTTCAATTCAATGAAATTACATGAATAATAAAATAAAACTTAGGTTGATATTAATCAAGTAATTTCATAAACCTATGTTATATATAGATAATCAATTCATTTCCATTCAATGAAATTACGTGAATAATAAAATAAAAACTTAGGTTGAAATTAATCAAGTAATTTCATAAACCTAGGTTATATACATATAATCTATTCAATTCAATTGCATTCCATTCCATTAATAATAAAACTTAGGTTAAAATTAATCAAGTAATTCATAAACTTAGATTATATACAGTTAATAAATTCAATTCAATTGCTTTCCATTCCATGAATAATAAAAATTAGGTTGAAATTAATCAAGTAATTTTACAAACCTAGGTTATATATAGATAATCAATTCATTTCAATTCCATTCCATTACATGAATAATAAAACTTAGGTTAAATTTAATCAATTAATTTCATAAACCTAGCTTATATACAGATGATCAATTCAATTCAATAGCATTCCATTCGATGAATAATAAAACTTTGGTTAAAATTAATCAAGTAATTTTATAAATCTAGGTTATATACATATAATCAATTCATTTCAATTCAATGAAATTACCTGAATAATAAAATAAAACTTAGGTTGAAATTAATTAAGTAATTTCATAAACCTAGGTTATATATGGATAATCAATTCATTTCCATTCAATGAAATTACATGAATAATAAAATAAAAACTTAGATTCAAATTAATCAAGTAATTTCATAAACCTAGGTTATATACAGATAATCAATTCAATTCAATTGCACCATTAATAATTGTTAGTATATGGTGTGTAAAGATGACATAACTACTGCATCATGGCTGATTTCATAAAACACTTGAGGGTCACACCGATGAGCACAACTGAGCAGATGCAATTAAATGATTGAATAAATAATATTGGATATTGTTTATGACACGAAATGATCATTGAGATTAAATTAATGTGTGATTAATTATATCTCAATGTACGGGGACTAAAAGTGCAATATTAGATATTGTAGTGATTTAATTGTAATTGGATGATAATTAAATAATAGTTATCTAGTCTTTTATTTATTATTAGATATTAAATGAAAGACGTATTTATTTGAATTGGTATTATCATCTAATTATTGGATAACTAGATGGATAATTATAAACAAATAAATAGTGATAATTATAAATAATTATCTAGTCATTTATATATTATTAGATAGTATATAAAAGATAAATATTATTTAATAGTTATAATTATAGAGATAATTATATAAAGTTTAAATAATAAAGATAATTATTAAGATATATATTATATTATTATATTAGAGTTTGATTAAAACTAAAACTCTTAATAATAATAATATATATATATATATATATATATATATATATATATATATATATATATATATATATATATATAAACTTAAGGTCAAAGATAGAGATATGGATATATATACACAAACCAATGGGTTGTTTTGGTTGGTGAGATACACGTGATATATATCAATGTGTGTGTGTATATATATATATATATACATATATATACAAGATCACATACAGTGTGTGTGAGAAAAAGTCAAATGCACCAACACACAACGTGTGTGTGGCTTTTGTGCGGCCGCAAATAAAATAAAACCAAAACGGTTTTGGTTTTCCCGTTCTTCGTGTGTTTGGTTGCATACCTGGCGCTGCTCGATCGTGTCATCACCGGTGGATAACGTGAGCGTCTCATTCGTGTATTCTTGTCATAGAATACAAAGGTACGGATTTTATTACTTTCTCTTTTACTTATCTTATGTTTTGCTTGATGATCCGTGTACGGAATTCGTGATTTTTAAAAGCTTCCGCTGTGCGTTAATAAGATTAATGTTTTTGTTTTTACGAAAAAATATACGAATTCCCAACAGTGGTATCAGAGCCATCTCAAGTAACATAATGATAGTATTATTCGAGTATTTATGTCCAACGATCTTAAAGTTTCGATTTTTAATAATTAAAACTGTTTGAACGATCGAAATCAATAATTAAAACGTTTAAGGTTTTGATTCGGCTTGGAGAAAATCGACCAAAGGTTTTGGAAACCTTGCGGTGATTCTCGGCCAACCTTGGAGTTCCTCGGAGCTTGGGATTTTGAAACCTTAGTTCGTTTTTATTTAGTTGATGTTTGATTGTTTAAAAGTGTTTAATTGATTAAAGTCGGAAAATTAAACGTTTCGGTTCGCGAAATCAAACCTAGAGATTTCGGTCATGGGTTGAGACCCATGACCTCTCGGTTGTGATGTGGTAACCGAGGTGATGGATTATTTGTTCCGTCGTGTCGTTTAATTCACGGTTAAACTCGAACGATTAAATTAAATGTGTTAAAATCGAATCAATAAATCAAAAGTGTTTGGTTATTAATGTTTAGACATTTGTGAAAAGATATATGTAAATATGTTTTCGATTTTATAAAATTAAAGCGGAGACTTTATTAGTTTTTTTTATAAAATTCACAAATCGGTTTAAATATTATTCGATTCGATAATTAAACGATTAACTGGAATATGGAAATCGAAGTAATCAAAGTGAGTTGATAAATGGCTTCGATTAATTTCAGCCGTCAAAGGGTTTAATACCCTACTTGTTTTCGGTTCATATGGGTTATTGAACCCGAGTATGAGTCGGTTAACTAAGTTGGTTCGTTTCCGTTTTCCGGTAATTCGTCGTTTAAATTAAATCGGTTTTAATTAAAAATTAAGTTTTAATGTTGAAATTAAAATTAATGGTAATTTTAATTTATAAACTAGATTTAATTTATGCATTTAATATTTAGTTCCATAAGATGCATTATTAAATTGAAGAGAGTTTAATTTAAGGATTCTTTTTTCAAATTGATGAAATCGTGACTTTGAGTCTCATGCTCGGTCATGGTTGAATGTTTTGAGATTTGATCTCGACATTAACGTTTTTGGTAGAAATCGTTTAAAATCATAAAGAAAAGTTTTAGGTGTTATTTAAAGATGATCAAATTTTGGTAAATTGTTTATTAAGAAAATTGACATTTTAAATAAAGTTTAGTTATTTATTTTTGAAAAGTGTTTCAATTAAATAATAGTTAATTGATAATTATTTAAAGGAAGTTTAAATTATTTATCAATTTTATTTGAAAATAATAACTATATTTATTAAAGGTTGCTTAATAAAAAGTTTCTAAAAATAGTAAGTTTCAGTTTCAAAGGTGTTTGAATTGTAAATTGAATATTTTAAGAAAAGTGTAGTTTTAAAATCCAAAGATAATGCAAAGATGGAATTAAATTTGAAATTTTTCGGGAAAAAGTTTCTAATTATGGAAAGTGTTCCTGAATTTCGAGTTTACGAACCGTGTTTAATTTAAGAACGATATTGGACATATTTACTTCAATTAATGGTGGATTAATTGGTTTTGGATTTATTTTCATGTCAAGATGAAAATGAATTCTGGGTTATTTACAAGCTTTACTGCTTTATTAATGTTTGTGACATAGCCGAGCCTTGAGACCCCTTGTTTGTGATGGTTGTTTGTTTAATCTCAATGTTTGCTATTTTTATTATTGGTTATTTTTGGGAAGGCCTGCGTGCCATTGGAATCCCGGTTTTATGATGTAATCTGTAATAGGTTAGAAAATAGGCAAATGTATTTAGATTACATATATGTAAAAAAAAATCTTTGCGAAGATGTCCATCAAGAAGGAGGTCATCCATCAAGGACACTCGGAGACATCATCAGATGCTGAGGCTAGTGGGAGCTGAAAGAGTTCAACCTTCTTGCCTTGTGTGTTGATTTTGTCCCTTAGGTTTTGACCTAATTGGTTTGTCCGTGTGGCTCTCGGAAACCAATTTAGTTTCGGCAAGGCTATGTCACCGTGTGGTTGTTTGTTTTATTTCTTGATGTTTTATTTATATCTGCGTGGTTGTGGTGACAAAGTAGATAAATAAAAGAAATTAAAACTACAATCATTTTTGATGAAAAATTAAAGTATTTAAAAGGAAGTTTAAATTGGAAACTTGAATTATTTTGTCAGGTATTAGATATGACATTTTTATAAAATTAGTTTTTCAAATAAAGGAGATTTATTTTAAAATGTCATATGATCAAAGAGTTGAAATTCTTAAAACTGGTACATTAACTGGATTGTTTACCAGAATAGGTGGTGTCTAGGACAGTCTTGCTCGGGCTGTGAAATTTCCGAAAGGTTTAGAACCGAAAGGATCCTGCCTGCGGACTAACCTGACTGGCCACTAGTTCTTGGTAAGACACTGGTTATAAACCCAAATTAAAAATCTGACACAGCACACCGTCCATATAGTGGCACTCACGGTGACCGGTCGTCGTAAGTAGGTTCAGCCTTCGTTGGGTGCTTACGCCGCAAACTCGGAGAGCTGTGAGGTAAGCACTGCGGATCCTAAGTGAGACTTGGGCCAGTGACTTGCAGTTTGTAAGGTCTACCAATACTAGATCTATCTAGACGCGGATCCGTGAACGAGTGCGGAATCCTCGTTAACGGTTAGACGGACAACTCTCAACCACGAAACGGAGACTATTAGACGCTGAACGAACGACACACGAACGATCCTACGAACTAATTCTCTCCGAAACAGCACTCACCTAGCTGATAAACTCGAGATCGCCTTAAGCTTAATTCCTCACGAATTCTGCTAAAAGTCTACTAATGACTCGAGTCTATCCCTAATTATAGACCCTGATTCGAGTCTGATGTGGGCCAAACTCGAATCTGGCCCAAGGCCCATTCGAGTCTGTCCACAATGACACTCTCGAATCTGGGCATTATTCGAATCTATGGTCACATTCGAATCTATCACAGATTCGAATGTCTTCCCTTCTGAATTCGAATCTAGCCAAAACACTTAAACACTTAAGTGATGAAACTTATGTTTTACTTATGTTTGAGTTAATCTTTGACCTTTATGTTTGAACTTCTTGTAATATGTTATATCAAGTTCAAACACACAATCAATAACAGACAAACACATATAAACATATATATCAAAACACTTGTTGACTCTCAATACTCAGAATATTACTTAAACCAAAATGCTAATCGATTAGACTGCTGTCGTCACACAGGGTGTACCAACAGACTCCCCCTTGACGATAGCTGCTAATTATTTACATCAAATTTAAGTACTAGAACTATATATACTACTGCCAGCATATAACCCAACATCTATACAAACTTTAACTACCTTTTGGAACTTCCTGGCCTCAGATCTCCATGCTTCAATAAAGAAGATAGGCTGATCATTTAGCTTCTTCAGGTCGTCCTTTGATAGATTTATCAAATGCAATGGATCATATACTTTCAAAATGACCTTTTCGTCTTGATCTTCCATGACAGCTTCAGCAGTATCACTATCGAGGTACCACCACTTCATGTTGCTCAAAATGTTCTGTGGCATCGATTTCATAGGCACTTTCTTCAGACATTTGACTGGCTTATACACCATTTTGGCCCAAGGTCTTCCAGTATGAGGATCTATCCTCGATCCATCCTCGACCCTTTTTCCTGATCTCGGGTTAAGCCTCTCAAACTTCCCTGAACGACCATCTTTTCTTATTATTCTTGCCATTACTTCAGCATACGGGTCTTCGCCTATATTAACCAGTTCTTTCCACGCAAGCTCTTTTACTTCAATCTTGGGCAGTGTATTGAACGCTTTTAGTGTTCGCCTCAAGTATTGTAGTCCATCTCTTCTTTTCAGGATAAATAGCTGCAGTTCTTTGTCAAAGAACCAGCTTATAATGCCTCCTGAGAAGCTTCCTGCACCAGGAACTCTCATTTTCTTCTTCATCTTCAACTGATCTTTCTTTTCTTCCTTCTTGAACCAAAGATTTATCAAATCAGCTCTAGATGGCTCTTTCTCGGCCTCTTCAAGTTATTTGTCCTCAACTGAGGCTACCTTGATGTAGTCAATGTCAATCACATTATGATTTTGTCCTTCATATAGCTCCGTGACCGGTTGTGAATTGATTATCACTTCATTGACATGATCGTCTTCATCATCCAACACTTCGTCGTCTGATTTCCAGTCGACGACCTCCTCTGGAATAAACTCACCTTCCTCCAATTCTTCTTCTTCATCATCAAAATCCATAAGCTCTTCCTCTATGTCTTTCAGTGCATCTATCATGTCACTGTCCAAAACCCTTGAGGAACCTGCTTCTCCTCCGGATCCTCCTACTTCTCCTTCTGTACTAGGCTCCCCCTGAACTTGTGAAGCTTGAGCTGCAGGAAAATCTACAGGCTCATTCTCATTATGTGCACCGGGATCATTGCCTTCATCATCATCCTCTCTACGCTGCATCTCCTGATCCCTACAACTTGTCTCCCCCTGAGCTTGTAAATTTTTCATGAGCTGCTCAAGGAGGGACCTCATTGATCGGATCTCTGACGACTGATCTGCAATAAAGGATTTTAATTCAGTGTTTTCTTCCCTTACATCCTCCACAATCTTCCTCAATTCGGCATTGTCCTTATCAAGATTTGCGTTATGCGCCTGGAGCTCGCCGACAGCCTTTGTTGGGTTAAGATCTGAACATGCTGGAAGTCAACACGTCCCTTGAGTTGCATAAACCTCAGATTTTCAGCATAGGCGGTTGAGGTAGATGGAATGGACTGAATGGGAGAAGGGATGAATGGTGGTGGAATATATGGCTCATGATGCTGAGGTGGTGGTGATGGTGGAGCGGTGGCTTGTGGTTCAGGAGTTTGAGTTTGAGACTGTTGGGCTTCAGATGTTGATGTTGACCCTTGCATGAACCGGTGACGCTTGGCCCTCTGCCTAGTCACCAAGGGAGCAACTTCCTGCTCTTCGAAGTCTGAATCTTCAGATTTACTTTCCTCTCTTCTCCTTGATCCTGCTTCATTCACTATCAACCTAGATCCATAGGTTCCGATTTGAATTCTGGGATCTGCAGCCACTGATTCAGGAGCTTCAACCTCCTGCTCCTCCATATCATCCGACTCTGATTCTGATGATGTTAAGCCTTCATCAGCCCTCTCTGGCTCATACTCATCCACATCTCTAAAAACATCTTCTGCTCCTTCTGGTGGACTGAGCAGCTCACCCACTAATGCTGCGGCCACGTCTTCGTTTGCATGGGGTCCTGATGCCCATATTTCTTCTAGTGTTTGCGCGATTTGCTCAGATTCAGGAACCGCACTCGAAGGCCCTGCTTCCTGTGCTTGAGGCTGCTCACTTGTAGAAGGCCTTGATGCCTGGATTTGACTCGCAGATGGTCTTTGACGGCGTCTTTGAGCTCGCGGCTGCTGTTGTTGTTGTTGGCGTTGTTGTCGTTGTTGTTGTGGTGGAAACTCAACGACCCCTGCCCAGTTGGCATCTTCCGGGGCTTGAAAATTCCTATCCAAAATCGCTCCGAATAATGGACGAGCAACAGGAACAGCCAATCTTCCTCGGTGTGAGGAACAATCAGCGAAAATCCGTTTGTCCATAATATTAACACTCAGAAAGTTATTTGACGGCGGCAAGTTTGGCAAGTAGTGCCTTTCAACATCATAATGAACCTTGGGTACAACAAAAATCTTTCCCTTTCTGGAGCCGTAATCTGATGAACGAACTCCGAGAAGAACATCTGTGAAAAGCTGAATTTTCGATTGTATACCAATGCAATAACCCCAGATTGGATCTTTGACACTATATCATCAAATCCAGCTTTCTTCGGCGCAAAACAGACCATGAATACATGCACCAAGAATCTCCATTGCCCAATCAGGCCACTCTTCATGTACGACGACTTTGCAACATCTAAACTGTATCCCATCCTCAGAAAAGCAGTCTGCCTAATACTTAACGGAAAGTCAATAGGCCCATCCTCTTGTTCCTGAGATCCCAACTGCAGAACCTGACGCAACATGTCTGCAGAAAAGACTAACGGCTGTCCAGTGATTCTAGTTCTTAGAACTATCGGGGTGACAGTGCAATCAACTTGCAAATGCTCGTAAAACTGCCGTACATATGGAAGAACTATTTGGATGTTATGGTACAGAGCAAATCCAATCCTAGATTCAGCTAGGAAATCCAATATTTGGCGATAACCCTGCGCCTCAGGGATATTATTGTCGGGATTAAGGACCATATTATGCTTCGGAACAAATGCTCGAACCGCCATTTCTGCACAATAAACAAAACTGTTAGACTCATTAAAAATCAATAAACTTGTTTAAATTCAAATTTGTTTTATTTTGTACTTGT
Source organism: Centrapalus pauciflorus (assembly GCA_020465985.1). Classification (NCBI taxonomy): domain Eukaryota; kingdom Viridiplantae; phylum Streptophyta; class Magnoliopsida; order Asterales; family Asteraceae; genus Centrapalus; species Centrapalus pauciflorus. Next base: position 80,131 of record JAANYP010003979.1, read on the forward strand.
TTAAGTACAAAATCTAACACAATTAAATTTCTACAAGTTTAATAAAATTTAAATTAACTAAAGTAAATAAAGTACAGATTCGAAGGAAACAGATTCGAATGTAACAGATTCGAATAAGTCTCTGTTCGAGTCTAATGACAGATTCGAAGGTGTTGGTCTTCTCGAGTCTAATGAACAGATTCGAGAAAAACCCCATGAACAGATTCGAAACCCGTCGGCCATTATTTCAACAAAAACTCAAGATTTTAACCATTTTGAACTTAGCAAATCACATACATTAGTTCAACTAGGTTCTAATCAAGGATTTATGCTTTTAATTTAACAGTTTATCAGTCCAAAATTGGTAATTTTGCAAAAACCCTATTTCGACTCTTAAACCCTCAAAAATCGATGATTTGGCCTGAAATTGTGTATAAAACTACACAAATCTTGTACAATCCGGTTGATTATACCTATAAGTATCTGTAGAATCGAAACACCAAGTAAGAGACTCGACAAAATGTCGTTTAGGAGAATTACGATAGATTCGAGATTAGATTCGAAATCGCCTTTTAGACTCGAGTGTATAGATTCGAAAACAGTAAGTCTTAAATGACTTCACTGTTGACCTATATATACCACCAACCCTCGATTCTAAGTATAGACTCGAATCTACTGACAGATTCGAAGTCTTACCTCTTCGAGTCTGTCTTAGATTCGAAACCACCAACACTTAGAAAAATTTCAAAAATTTTGAAATAACGTCAACTTTTCCAACCTTTTTCTACGGTATCGTGTAACCAGATAAACTATGCCAACTCTTTTACCCTAAGGAACAGATATTTCACGCAATGTTTATTTTATCCAACTTTGAATGCACCCTCAGTAATTTTTGACCTTTTACCTAAGTAAAAATTAAACTAAAATAAAATAAAATAAAGTAAACTAAGGTAAAAATAAAATAAAATAAAATAAAATAAAATAAAATAAAATTTTGACCAAAAAATTTATTCTAGACTTAAGCTATACTTGAAGAGTTTTACAAGCTAAGCTAAATACTAAACAAAATATTTTTGATGAGTATAGTCTAAGAAAGGTTCAATCAGATAGCGATGTCTGATACTTACTTTCAGTACTTAAACTTTCACACTTAGGAATTTTTGATTCCTTTGATTGTTTGTCGTGACATACCTATTTAGCCGATTGTTGGTATTTTACCCCTTTAAACATTCTACATTTCGGAATATCCCTTGGCATTTTTATTTATCAGGAAATTATCTTACGTGACTCAGACATAGACATACTTTTATGATCAAGGCACACAGACAAAGATTCTAACTTGTTGGTATTTGCAAACTTTCTTTAAAAGACAAACATCGGACACAGGTCTGTATTTTCATACAACAAAGTGTCTTAGTTTGACTTAAGGTTTATTTTTTAAAGTTAGCAAGACAGCGGTGACAGGTCTGTACTGACGTACAACAAAGCGACATATCTGCTAACCCGAATCTAAACAGAGACAACAGGTCTGTACTTACGTACAACAGAGTTGCATGTTTTCGACTCTCAGTTACATATGATATTTCTATTCTTTCCATTTTCAGATGTATTTGATGTTGCCATACATCCCCAGAAAGTTTGCATACCTCATTTAGACTCAAAGTTTGTATGTCTTGCTCATAAAAATTAAGACCGTTGGTCGTACATCTAAGTTAGTGTCACGCTTGACTTTTTCTAGAATATTTTATTAGCCTTGAGATTCCCTATATGTATTATGCCTACCAACACATCAAACTAAACAAAGTATAACACTTAGGATTTAGTTGCATTATGTGTGAAAACCTAAACACTTAGAGTTTGTAACGACTGTGCTAATTTTCGTCACTTTGAACCTATGTATCTAAGACTTAACTCTTTTTTCTGATATCCTCTTTTTTTTTGTAATTTTCTTTTTTTTTTTGTTTTTCATAAGAAAAACAGTAAAATAAGCTAACCTACTAACTTACTAAAAATAGAAACTTACTAAAAATAGAAACTTTCCTAAATTAGCGGACTACTGTAAAGAAAGAATTACTATGACTCTAAAGAAAATAAATTACTACTTCTAAGGCCAAATTACTCTGGGTTGCGCATTCCATTCAGTTGAATTAAATACTCAAACCGTGTCTTATCAAACGCTTTGGTAAATAAATCTGCATTATTATCTTCTGTTGCCACTTTTACCAGTTTGATTAAGTTCTTTTCAGCACAATCACGAATAAAATGATGCCTTATGTCTATGTGCTTTGTTTTACTGTGTTTAACTGGATTATTAGTTATAGCAATAGTAGATTGGTTATCTATCCTAATAGGAGTTTGAGTGCAAGCCAAACCGTAATCCCGCAATTGTTGTTGTATCCACAAAACCTGTGAGCAGCAACTACCAGCAGCAACATACTCGGCCTCGCACGTTGACACGGCTACTGACGTTTGTTTCTTGCATTGCCAGGATACCAATCTCCCTCCTAGGAACTGACAACCTCCAGTCGTTGATTTGCGCGTCAAGCTGCATCCTCCGTAGTCAAAATCTGTGAACGCCTCCAACTCTAGATCTCCCTCCGCGTGATACCAAAGTCCCAGCTTCGGTTTCGACTTGAGGTATTGTAGAATCCGCTTCACAACTTTCATATGCATCTCCTTCGGATTCGCTTGAAACCTAGCACAAATACACACAGCAAACATAATGTCAGGTCTTGAAGCAGTTAAATACATAAGTGACCCAATCATGGCTCGATATAAAGTCGGATCCACATCGGTATCACTTTCAGTACCCGGCCCGAGATTGTGAGTCACTTGAATCGGCGTGCTGAAGTGGGCAGTCAACTTAGTTCCCTCCATCCTAAACCCTTCTAATATGTCATAGACATACTTAGTCTGATGGATATACATCCCTTCCTTCTTTTGGTCAACTTGTAACCCTAAAAAGAAATTCAACTCCCCCATAGCACTCATCTCGAACTTAGACTTCATCACCTTCTCGAAATCTTTGCACATCTGTTCATCTGATGATCCAAAGATGATATCATCGACGTACACTTGCACCAAGATAAAGTGACCGCCCTTCCTCTTAACAAACAAGGTACTATCTATCCTACCCCTTTCAAAACCGTTTTCTAATAGATGGTTGGATCGAGTCTCATACCATGCCCTAGGTGCCTGATGTAATCCATAAAGAGCCTTATCTAAGCGATATACTCTATCAGGATATTTTGGATCTGTAAATCCAGGCGGTTGTTCTACATACACCCAACTCCTTCACTTTCCCATACAGGAAAGCACTCTTAACGTCTAGTTGATATACCTTAAAGCCTTTGAAGGAGGCAAACACTAGAAACAACCTAATGGCTTCCAGCCTTGCTACTGGTGCAAAAACCTTGTTGTAATCGATTCCCTCCTCTTGGTTGAAACCCTTTACAACAAACCTAGCCTTGTTGTGCTTGACTATACCCCGATCGTCTCTTTTGCACTTAAAAACCCATTTGGTTCCTATTGCAATCTCCCCTCGAGGTAACGGAACTAACTCCCACACTTCTAGTTTCCTAAATTGCGAAAGTTCTTCCTGCATCGCTTCAACCCAGGAGTTATCCTTAAGTGCCATTTGCACATTTTTAGGCTCTACTTGCGATATGAAACACGAATAGAGACATGTGTGATATGCCTCGGAGTCGTTTATCATCGACAACAACACTGTGTTGTTATTTACACTACTCCTAGTCCTCACACCCTCGTTCGGATTTCCTATGATGCTTTCTATTGGATGATTCTTGTTAATCCTAGAGGTCTCTATCTCGTCAACCCTTAGATTATCTCCTAAGTTGGATCCTATTTCACCTAGTGGGGGAACAGGCTCAGCTTCTACATTTTCCTCCTCACGGACGTTTTCCTCAGAGTTGGAACTCGATGCTTGAGTCTGATTCTCAGTGGTAGGTGCCTCTTGATCAGCAACTTCTGGAGATCTATCTACAGTCGCAGTAGGCTCGGATGTAGATTCAAATGTGGTCCTCGGAAAGATTTGGCCATCGTCGTTCAGATGCAACGTCGCCATGTCCTTTTCGATTGTACCTGCATTATCATCCAAAGGAATGTTAAATGACTCAAATAACTTATCATAGTCAAATATCCATTCCGGACCAGTTTGGGGTTCATGTGTATAACTTGTTACTTCAGTATTATACACAATCTCCACAGTACCATTTGTTTTGTTAAACACCCGTTTGTTTGGTGAGTTTGGCACATAACCTAGGAAGTATCCTTCGTCAGCCTTTTCACCAAACTTCGGTTGATGTTTTGTTCTTAAAAGAGTGCATGCTACACCAAACGGTTCGAATCCGGTTAAGTTAGGTGGCCGTTTATTCAAAATTTCATAGCATGTTTTGTTCAAAGATTTAACTGTAAGGACTCGGTTTAATATATGGCACGCGGTATTCACTGCCTCCCCCCAAAACATGGTAGGAAGCTTTGAATCCGAAAGCATAGTCCTTGCAGCTTCAATTAAAGTTCTATTTTTACGTTCGGCCACCCCATTCTGTTGAGGTTCATATGGAGCACTGAATTGATGCACTATGCCCTTTGATAGGCAATATACACCAATTACAGTGTTTTTGAATTCAGTCCCATTATCACTACGAATATTTTTAACCCTTGTTCCGTAGGAGTTCTCCACTTGGTCTAAGAACCCGATGAGCTTTGCAGCCGTCTCGTCCTTCGTACCTAAAAAGAAAACCCAAGAAAAACGTGAGTAATCGTCGGTGATAACTAAGCAGTACCAACTACCTCCGATACTCCTTTTGTTGATTGGGCCGAAAAGGTCCATGTGCAACAAATCGAATGTTGAGGCTATGGAATTCTGCTTCTTGGACTTGTGTGTCTTTTTATGCTGTTTGCCCTTCATACACGGTAGACACTTGTCCTCGAACTGAAAGCTCTTCATAGGCACACCCTGCACCAGTTCATTCTTCGTTATGTAATTCATCTTTCTTAGGTGCAGGTGAGCCATGCGTCTGTGCCACAGTACTGATTCCGTCTCTGAAGCTTTGGATAGTAGACAGATTGGCCCCATCGATGTTTCCGGCTTGTTCATATCCAGCATGTACAAGTCGTTCTTCCTTGGCGCCCGCATCAATACCCATTCTTCAGGAATGTTGAATCCCGGCTTTAGCACTAACGCCTCAATGTCAGTAAATAACACCGAGTTCTTCTTATCACAGATTTGAGATACACTAATGAGATTGTGAACCAGTTTATCAACGTGATAAACTTGGTCCAACTTGATTGTCCCATTAGTGACCACTCCGGTACCCGTGATATTTCCACCCTTGTTACCCGCGAATGATACGAATCCCCTATTACCTCCCTTGAAGTCTGTGAGTAGACTTCTTTCCCCCGTCATGTGCCTGGAGCAACCACTGTCAACGAACCACTTGTTGTTTGGACCTGTAGTTATCTCCTGCACATGAAAGAAAAGAGGTTAGTCATCACGGGGAACCCAAGCCATGACTGACTTGGTAATACCATTCTCGTCCACATACGTGAACTCTTTCAAGTACCCATCTCACCTTTCAGGTGACTTGGGCCTTTGAACTGAATTCTGTTGTGGTGCCGAGTGATTTAAGTTCACTCTTTGCCTTGGTGTAGGCATTTGTTGTGGAGCTCTAGAATAATTTCTATTATATGCCATTTCTGACTGTGATCCCTGAGCTCTTACCGGTGCATATTGTCTAACTGGAGTATGAGACCTAACTGGAGTATGTGACCTGTTAGGTGTTGTGCTCCTATAGACTTGCTGAGGTGCTGACCTAGATTGATTATTGACACGATTCGGTGAATTTGTCCTAATCATTTCCTTTGGTCCAACCTTAACCGGTGTGTTTTTCACAACTTGTTTGGGTGTGGCCTGCACAGTTTTCTCGGTAGGTTGAGAACTACTGCTGCTTGCCACACTGGTTGAGGGCTTAACAGGTGTTGGATTCACTGACTTAGGTGTAACATCGGCTTTCCTAAGTGGACAGTGAGAAGCAACATGCCCCTTCTCGTGACATCTGAAGCAAGACATCTTATCTATGGACTTTTTGTGTGTTCCCTTAGATCTAGGTGTCTCACTAGTGTCTAATTCCTTTGGAACATCTATGGTGTCTGGCTCGTCGACCTGGTCAGCCCAAGAAATTTTCTGTTTTCCTGCAGGTGTTTCACTGGAGGAAGACACAAATTTCACTTTCTTGACCTTGACGGTTGAGTCAGCCACCTTAGGTGTATTTTCTACTATAGGCTCTGGTGATGGTGTAGGTAGGTCCTCTAAGTCTACTGATTTAACAGTGTTCTCCTGAGGCTGAGGCACATAATTTGCATTGAAAGGTGGAGGAATTTCGTGAAAACCTAGACCTACGGGCTTCTTAGACTGTCTTTGGGCATCTAAGACTTTCCCTAGATTTAGGCTCGAATTCCTAAACTTCTCCAACTTGCTATTTGCCTCTGCTACCTTAACCTTTGTCTCTACTAGCTCTATATCCTTGTCCTTAAGACTTTTTGTCAAGGCCTCTACGTGCTCATACATAAGTTCTATCCTAACACACTGCTCACTGAGTTTGTCTTTTAGAACTACTACGTCTTGAGCATCAGCCTTAAGCTTTTCTTTTAGATCTTGCTTGATATCATTTATGCTAGCATTTTCAATTTTTAAGTTTTCATTTTGAGCAGTTATGGTCTTCTGTGAATCTAAGATTAGATTTAACCTATCGTTAGAACTAACACATAAAGCACATAATTCACGAAATAGAGAATAAGACAGACTAACCTTTGAGTTATCAGATTCCACGTTGGCCATCTGAGCAGCAAACTCCAGCACTGTCTGATCATTCGCCTTTTCTACCCACATCGGACTGCTGTCCCGTGTGGTCTGCTCATTTCCATCACATCCAGTTTCTGTGACTTCAACCATGAAGGCTCTAGCATTCGACTCAGGATGTGAACTCCAATCATACGTACCATCTAGCTGTCGATCGGAAGTGACGTTCGATAATAGACCAGCTAGATTGGCTTGTCCAGATGAGGAACTCGGAAGGTATCGTTGTTGGGACTAATTTTGGAATTGTCCCTGATGTTGGCTCTGTCCCTGGTATGTCTCTACCTTTGGCCTCTGGCACTCCCTGGCGAAGTGTCCTAGTCCTTGACAGTTGTAGCATTTCACCTTGGACTTATCAAATCCGATCCCCTTGTTATTCATTTGCAAATTCCTTCCAGTTCTCTTAATGAATCTTTTAACCCTCTGGGTCACCATGGCCAGTTGCCACTTAAGATCCATTTCCTCTAAGTCATCAGGGTCGACCTGATCGTAATCTTCGTCCCATAGAGCAGGATCGTTAATTTTCCCTTGAACACAATTTCCATATGCGGCCACAAAAGAAGCAAGTAGATTCAAATGCTCTTCCGCTGACTTTGCGCTCATGGGCATCTTCGAATAGCTTTGAGTTGTCGATGCCTGTTGGACTTGAGGCTGCGGTTCTTCCGATCTTCCTAATCCTAAGAACGCGCGATTCAATGAGTCTTCAGACTCTGCTGGCGATGACGTTTCTCCGGTGAAAAACGCTGTAGCAGTCTTCGGTTCGGCAGTCACTGAAGATTTAGTTGTCTTTCCAAAATACATTGCTGGATTCTGGACTTGCTCGTAATCAGTCTCGGCCTTAAGTAACTCGAAGTGATATGCCCTCAACGTTCCCACAATGTCATCAAGAGATTGAGTATAGTATTTGTCCTCATTCAGCTTAATTATTGCCACGTACATAGCCCATTTGGCTGGTAGGGCATCAAGAAGCTTGTTGTTCTTGTCAGTGTCAGAATACTCAATTCCATGACTTTCAAGTTCTGTTATCAGGTGATAGAACCTGGTGATAATATCATCCAGCTGTTCATCCTTAATTGCCTTGAAAATTGCGAACTGTTGTTTCAACAGCTCTGTACGCTTTCTACGTACCCTAGAATTACCCTCACACCTTTTCTCGAGAGACTCCCAAAGTTCCTTTGACGTCCTTTGAGTCCGAAATGTGTGCAGTATGTCCTGAGGTAAAGTCATACGGATAATGGAGAAAGCTTTGTTTTCAGCTTCAAACAGTTTCTTGTCATCCTCCTTCATCATTTGGAATGACAAGACCTTTTGACGGCCTTCAACTTCAGACACCGGTGGAATATACCCCTCATCAATGCACACCCACATGCGCATGTCGTTGAAACGTACGAAATCAGTAAATCGGTCCTTCCACCAGTAATAGTCCTCGACCTTCATCAGCTTAGGCGGGCCGTTTGCCTTCCCAACCTCGTGGTCCATTTCTAAGAATTTCTGAAGATTTGACATCTTTTCAAAAGAAATTGAGTTTGAACTTAATTAATTTAATTCGAAACTGATTTAGTCTAACTTTTTCGAATCTAGGTAGATTCGAAACTAATTAAAGTTAAATCTTTTTGGGATTAAATTCGATTAAGTGTTAAAATTCAATTAGATTCGAAATATGTCAGATTCGAAAATTCTTAGATTCGAAGGTCAGCAAACTCGAAATTCAGCAGATTCGAAACCCCAGATTCGAAACAATACTAGACTCGAAATAAACTCGAAACTAAGCTAGACTCGAGATCCTATTCGAATGAAGCAACAGACTCGAAACTAGGTAGATTCCAAAACCTCTGAAATTGACTCGAAAGGAGCGTATTTAGGTTAGACTCGAGACTAAAGTGAAACCCTAATTACCCCTATAGATTCGAGCGCCGCAAACTCGAAAAACGGCTAACACTTTGATTTTTTGACGTTTTGCTGATTAAATCACTATTTTTCTAACGAAAAATAATGATTTCGATAAAAAACGTGAAAAACCACAAAGTGTTTCCCGAATATGAATTTGCTAAGCTTGAAAATACGTTTTTGAGAGAAAAACCGTCCAACTAGCGTCAAGAAACCTAGAATGTATCTGATGAACACGAAGAACACCAAGAACACTCCGTAGGCTCTGATACCACTTGTAAGGTCTACCAATACTAGATCTATCTAGACGCGGATCCGTGAACGAGTGCGGAATCCTCGTTAACGGTTAGACGGACAACTCTCAACCACGAAACACGGAAACTATTAGACGCTGAACGAACGACACACGAACGATCCTACGAACTAATTCTCTCCGAAACAGCACTCACCTAGCTGATAAACTCGAGATCGCCTTAAGCTTAATTCCTCACGAATTCTGCTAAAAGTCTACTAATGACTCGAGTCTATCCCTAAAATAAAGAAACTTAAGAAATCGATTCTTACCTCAAATTCGTTGTAGATTGTCGTTGTTTATCACTTCTTGTAACTCTTCCTTGATTAATACTCCAACTTGATTGCAAATTAGGGTGATTTTTGATGAACTTTGTGAGATTTTAGAGAGACAGTAGAGAGAGAGTAAAAGTGATTTAATGAATCCTAAATTACGTTTATATACGTCATCTAGTTATATTTGTAACTTAACCCACTATTACTTTTGTATCATATATCTTTTTTATTTAATTATCTTAATAATTTATTAAATCATAATTTAAATATTTATATAATTTAATTAAATATCTCAAAACTTAATTAAATTATAATTCAAATAATGTAATAAAATTACATTACTGGTTCGATAATCAGATAATTAAGTTTAGATAAGACTAGGTTGTTACATAATCAATTCAATTCAATTGCATTCCATTCCATTAATAATAAAACTTAGGTTAAAATTAATCAAGTAATTCATAAACTTAGATTATATATAGTTAATAAATTCAATTCAATTGCATTCCATTCTATGATTAATAAAAATTAGGTTGAAATTAATCAAGTAATTTTACAAACATAGGTTATATATAGATAATCTATTCATTTCCATTCCATTCCATTACATGAATAATAAAACTTAGGTTAAAATTAATCAATTAGTTTCATAAACCAAGGTTATATACAGATGATCAATTCAATTCAATAGCATTTCCTTCCATGAATAATAAAACTTAGGTTGAAATTAATCAAGTAATTTCATAAAGCTAGGTTATATACAGATATTCAATTCATTTCAATTCAATGAAATTACATGAATAATAAAATAAAACTTAGGTTGAAATTAATCAAGTAATTTCATAAACCTAGGTTATATATGGATAATCAATTCATTTCCAATCAATGAAATTACATGAATAATAAAATAAAAACATAGATTGAAATTAATCAAGTAATTTCATACACCTAGGTTATATACAGATAATCAATTTAATTCAATTGCACCATTAATAATAAAACTTAGGTTAAAATTAATCAAGTAATTCATAAACCTAGATTATATACAGTTAATAAATTCAATTCAATTGCACAATTAATAATAAAACTTAGGTTAAAATTGATCAAGTAATTCACAAACCTAGATTATATACAGTTAATAAATTCAATTCAATTGCATTCCATGAATAATAAAACTTAGGTTGAAATTAATCAAGTAATTTTACAAACCTAGGTTATATATAGATAATCAATTCATTTCCATTCCATTTCCATTACACGAATAATAAAACTTAGGTTAAAATAAATCAATTAATACCATAAACCTAGGTTATATACAGATGATCAATTGAATTCAATTGCATTCCATTCCATGAATAATAAAACTTAGGTTAAAATTAATCAAGTAATTTCATAAACTAGGTTATATATAGTTAATCAATTCAATTCAATTACATTCCATTCAATGAATAATAAAACTTAGGTTGAAATTAATCAAGTAATTTCATAAACCTAGGTTATATACAGTTAATTAATTCAAATCAATTGCATTCCATTCCATGAATAATAAAAATTAGGTTGAAATTCATTAAGTAATTTTATAAACCTAGGTTATATTCAGATAATCAATTCATTTCCATTCCATTACATGTATAATAAAGCTTAGGTTAAAATTAATCAAGTAATTTCATAAACCAATGTTAAGTACAGTAAATCAATTCAATTCAATTGCATTCCATTTCATGAATAATAAAACTTAGGTTAAAATTAATCAAGTAAATTCATAAACCTATGTTATATACAGTTAATCAATTCAATTGCATTCCATTCCACGAATAATAAAACTTAGTTTGAAATTAATCAAGTAATTTCATAATCCTAGGTTATATACAGATAATCAATTCAATTCAATTGCATTCAATTCCATGAATAATAAAACTCAGGTTAAATTAATCTAGTAATTTTATAAACTTAGGTTTATAAAACACTTAATTGCTTGAGAAAATGCACTAACGGCTTGAGAAATTGAACTAACAGCTCGAAATTTCCGAAAACATAATTTTTCAACTTAACTCAATTGAATAATAAAACTTAGGTTGAAATTAATCAAGTAGTTTCATAAACCTAGGTTTTATATGGATAATCAATTCATTTCCATTCAATGAAATTACATGAATAATAAAATAAAAACATAGATTGAAGTTAATCAAGTAAATTCATAAACCTATGTTATATACAGTTAATCAATTCAATTGCATTCCATTCGACGAATAATAAAACTTAGGTTGAAATTAATCAAGTAATTTCATAAACCTAGGTTATATACAGATAATAAATTCAATTCAATTGCATTCAATTCCATGAATAATAAAACTTAGGTTAAATAAATCTTGTAATTTTATAAACTGAGGTTTATAAAACACTTAACTGCTTGAGAAAATGCACTAACAGCTTGAGAAATTGAACTAACAGCTTGAAATTTCCGAAAACATAATTTTTCAACTTAACTCAATTGAATAATAATACTTAGGTTGAAATTAATCAAGAAATTTTTAAAACCTAGATTATATACAGATAATCAATTCATTTCAGTTCCATTCCATTACATGAATAATAAAACTTAGGTTAAAATTAATCAAGTAATTTCATAAGGCTAGGTTATATACAGTTAATCAATTCAATTCAATTCCATTCCAATACATGAATAATAAAACTTAGGTTAAAATTAATCAAGTAATTTCATAAACCTAGGTTATATACAGTTAATCAGTTCAATTCAAATGCATTCCATTCCAGGAATAATAAAACTTAGCTTGGAATTAATCAAGTAATTTCATAAACCTAGGTTATATACTGTGAATCAATTCAATTCAATTGCATTCCATTCCTAGAATAATAAAACATAGGTTGAAATCAATCAAGTAATTTCATAAACATAGGTTATATACAGTTAATCAGTTCAATTCAATTGCTTTCCATTCCATGAATAATAAAAATTAGGTTGAAATTAATCAAGTAGTTTTACAAACCTAGGTTATATACAAATAATCAATTCATTTCCATTCCATTCTATTACATGAATAATAAAACTTAGGTTAAAATTAATCCAGTAATTTCATAAACCTAGGTTATATATACAGTTAATCAATTCAATTCAATTGCTTCCCATTCTATGAATAATAAAACTTGGGTTAAAATTAATCAAGTAATTTCATAAACCTAGGTTATATATACAGTTAATCAATTTAATTCAATTGCATTCCATTCCATGAATAACAAAACATAGGTTGAAAATAATCAAGTAATTTCATAAACCTAGGTTATATATAGTTAATCAATTCAATTCAATTGCATTTCATTCCATGAATAATAAAAATTATGTAGAAATTCATCACCTAATTTTATAAACCTAGGTTATATACAGATAATCAATTCATTTCCATTCCATTCCATTACATGAATAATAAAACTTAGGTTAAAATTAATCAAGTAATTTCGTAAACCAAGGATATTATATACAATTAATCAATTCAATTCAATTACATTCAATTTCATGAATATTAAAACTTAGGTTAAAATTAATCAAGTAAATTCAAAAACCTATGTTATATACTGTTAATAAATTCAATTCAACTGCATTCCATTCCACAAATAATAAAACTTAGGTTGAAATTAATCAAGTAATTTCATAAACCTAGGTTATATACAGATAATCAATTCATTTCCATTCCATGAAATTACATGAATAATAAAATAAAACTTAGGTTGAAATTAATAAAATAATTAAATAAACCTAGGTTATATACAGATTATCAATTCATTTCCATTCCATGAAATTACATGAATAATAAAATAAAACTTAGGTTAAAATTAATCAATTAATTTCATAAACCTAGGTTATATACAGTTAAGCAATTCAATTCAATTGCATTCCATTCCATAAATAATAAAACTTAGGTTGAAATTAATCAAGTAATTTCATAATCCTAGGTTATATACACTTAATCATTTCAATTCAATTGTGTTCCATTCCATGAATAATAAAAATTAGGTTGAGTATAATCAAGCAATTTTACAAACCTAGGTTATATACAGGTAATCAAATCATTTCCATTCCATTCCATTACATGAATAATAAAACTTAGGTTAAAATTAATCTAGTAATTTCATAAACTTAGGTTATATACAGTTAATCAATTCAATTCAATTGCATTCCATTCCATGAATAATAAAACTTAGGTTAAAATTAATCAAGTAGTTTCATAAACCTAGATTATATACAGTTATTCAATTCAATTCAATTACATTCGATTCAATGAATAATAAAACTTAGTTTGAAATTAATCAAGTAATTTCATAAACCTAGGTTATATATACAGTTAATTAATTTAATTCAATTGCATTCCATTCCATAAATAATAAAAATTAGGTAGAAATTCATTAAATAATTTTATAAACCTAGGTTATATACAGATAATCAATTCATTTCTGTTAGACATTTAATTTCGATCATGTGGACTTACTTTGTAATAATTATTTAGTCTTGTATTTATTTCTCTTGTATTTTATTTCCATGTAAAAGTCTAGGGGCCAATTGTGTCAATGCTTCAAAGTTAATTAAATGAGGCTATGAATAGCTCCTAGGGTTTACAAACCTGGTACACGGTTGAAACAAATAAAAATACAGCAGCCGCCATTTGCATTTATTCTCTCAATATTCTTATTGTCTTCTTCATCATTTCCAAATTATTGAGCTTGATTCTTCTTGGGTTTTGATAAAGAAACATTAAAGTGCTGATTATAGAAGGAAATACATTATAACAATTGGTATCAGAGCTAAAAAGGTGGATTTCAACTTGCATCAAACCAGATTCTGCTGGGTTTTCAAGTTCTTCATCGAGTTCTTCCATTTTCCATCGGTTAGATCCATTTTATCTTCTGTTTTCTGCGTTTTTTGTGTTATTCTTGTCATATAATCACCACAATATCATCCTATACTGATTTCGAGCTTATTAAGTTCCATCTTTCCATCAAAATCCTCCATAATCAGTAGTTTTTAAAAGTTTCAAAAATATGGGTTTTAGTGGGTTTTTGCTTGTTTTTACTGATTTTTAAGTGTTTTGGTATATTTTAAAACATCAAAAGTGTTTAAAATAGTTTCCCAATCATTTAGAAATAATTTTAGGCCTTAAATCTGCTAAAATCGACATCTGAACTGTTCTGCCTTTGAATATCTGCTTAAAACCTGCTGTAAATCGGACCCATCACTGTAGCATTTCGGACCATCTAGGCCTCAACTTCGGACCAATCTCGAACCATATTCGACCCTAGTTCGGACCACATTTTGGTCCACTTCGGACCAAACTTAGGTGTATTTCGGACCCTCCCTGTGCCTATTTCGGACCCTAATTCGGTCCAATCCGAACTTCGGACCATCCGAAGTTCAGACCAGACATTTTCATTTTAATCATTTGACTTATGCTTTAAATTAGACTCCATTTCGGACCAACCGAATCCGGAACATCCGAATTCGGTCCCCCTCCTGCACAAATCCCTAAGTGTGAGTCCGCATCAACCACTGTTCACCCGAACTCGGACCATCCGAATTCGGTTCCTTCACCTATCCGAACTATACACTGTTCATCCGAAGTACCACTATCCACCCGAATTCGGAACATCCAAACTCGGTTCATCCACCAATCCGAAGTCAACACTGTTCATCCGAATCCGGTTAATCCGAATTCGGTTCATCAGGCTTCATTCATCCGAACTAGGTCCCTGCCCTGCCCTTTCCTAGTGTCCATCCGAATTGCTGCCCATCCGAACTGCTAACCATCCGAATTATTGCTGCCCATCCGAATTGCTGCCCATCCGAATTCTGCCCGATCCGAACTCAGAACATCATCCGAATTAGTACCATCCAGTGTATTATTCTTCCGCAGTCCAGCCCATCCATTTCAAGTTTCCACCTTTAAGATCATATTTCTTCAATCAGCACTCTATTCATGTCTCGTGAAGCTCTCGTACTCGGATCAGAGAACAGACCACCTGTTCTCTATCTTGACGAGTATGTACAATGGAAATCACGGTTCCTCAAATTTGTCGGAATGCAACCGCTTGGAAACCTTATGCTTCAGTCCATCTCTGAGGGCCCTGTGATATACTATCGGGAAATCGCATCCAGACCCGAGGCTGACCCCCCTGTTCTCGCATCGAAGGTTGAACGAGAACCCGCTAATGACACCGAGAGAGACATGCACCATGCCGATAAGAGGGCTGAGTATCTCATCTATCAGGCCCTCCCAACTGATATCTTGGTTGGCGAAGACAGCAAAATGTCTGCTAAAGAAATGTGGGACGAACTGGAAGTACAAATGCTGGGGGCAAAACTCGATGATCGTGCCAAAATAGAGGAAGCGAAGGCAAAGTTTACAGAATTCCGTGCGAAAGACGGGGAGTCTTTACAGGCTACGTTTACAAGGTTCTGTGCAGTCCTCAATGAGCTAAACAAACTGCACATTAAAAGGGACAAGGATGACATAAACATCCAGTTCTTTTCAGCCTTAGCCCCCGAGTGGCAGATTGCTTGCCGGGCCACACGACGGGTTCTGAACATTCCTGAGGTTTCGATCAATGTCGTCTAAAAAGAATTGAAAAAGTATCAAGGGGATGTGGATCATCAGAAACAGATGGCCAATCAGCTCGCATCTTTGCTGCTATCTGCTAACACAAGCATCAAACCCAATGATTCCCTAGCCTTGATCACCAACACGAACATTCCCACTCCATCCTTTGCACAAGGGTCCTCTTCATCACAGTACAGGTACGCTTCTCCTCCAACAACGACGTTTTTCCAACAAGACTAACAATCAGCTCCTCTATGACACTGGTCCGCGGAGGTACTCAGATGAAAGAAGGGATGAACGACGCGATGATTATCGCCGGGATGATTATCGAAGAGACGACAGGGATGAGAGAAGGTATGACGATAGACGCGACTATCGAGATGATCGTCGTTATGAAAGGCGAGACGATAGGCGTGATGATCGCCGGGATGACATGAGAGAATATGATCGAAGGGACGATCGTCGGGACGACCGCAGAGATGAAAGAAGGGAGAATGAGCCGTAGGGACAGAAGAAGGGATGGAAGCCCGAGAACCTCGCAGCGCCGACAAGAGGCCGGTTGAAAGAAGAGACGAGAGGCCGCGACCCGAAGAACCAAAAGGCGCCGAGGAGCGTCTCTGTTACAAATGTGGACAACCGGGCCACTTTGCTCGGGAGTGCAACAATAAGTTTGACAGAGACGTAGGCTACTACGAGAGAAAGTTGGAGGCCGCAAAGAAAAGGACCGATGCAATGACCCTCGTCGCCCAGGAAGATTACTGGGATGCTGAAGATACCGACGAGGAAGATGATATGTTCAAGAATTGCTATATGGTTGATCGTCTAGGGTTGGATCACTGTGCCATTTCCACTGCTTCTAGTTCAGACCATGCTGCTGAGGGGGAGTCAATGAAAAATCCACCAACATGTCTGATGGTCACAACCGACGATCCCGAATGCTCATCATCCGGTTCAGAGACAAATGAGGTATATTCCTGTTACATTCCAGAACATGTGAATAATTTATCGGTAAATAATGAATGTACATTGCACACACATATTCTTGATCTACAAGCTAGGTTAAATGCTGAAACTGCAAAGTGTGTACATGCTGAACATCTAGCTCAAACTTTAAAAGAGTCGTCTGAATTATATCAATCAAAGTGGTTAACTAATCACAATGTTATAAAACAGATGTTAATCGAAAAAGTAGATGTTCAGGACAGGAATATATATCTTGAATATTGTATGGATAGGTTATCGAATGAAAAACTCTCGTTAAAAGAAGAAATATTTGTACTTTTAGAAAAATTAGAGACAGTAAATATGGAAAATATAGACAGTTTAGAAAAATATAAAATGATTGAAGAAGAAAGGATAAGTATGTACTCACGAATAAAGACCCTTGACGATGCATTTTTAAAAAGGGATCAAACAGAACAAACTATTCATTTAAATCAGTCCAAAGAAACTAGGTTTTACCATTCTAAACAAGGAATCGGTTTTAAAAATCCTAAATATTTGGAAAAGGCCCAAAAAGTTTTTCCTTTATTTTATGACATGAACTATATGAGAGCTGGGCTTAAATCTTTCTTTTTTGAGTCATCAAAAGAAGTTTTAAACCAAGAGAATGAGAAACGTGTTGAACATAAAGAAAAAGAAATTTCTTTTCAATATGAAGAACTTAACGAGAGTTATCCATCTAGAGTACCCACTTTAGAGGAAGACTACTTGTCAACTTATTCAGAAGCTGAATTGAAAACAGAAACTGTAAAACCAATTCCTCAACTTTATATTCCTACAAAAGTTCTTCAACATCATATTAATGTTTTAGAAAAGGAATTGAAGTCGTCTCAAAAGAAAGCACTTGATCTTCAAGATGCTCTTCTTAAGAGCGAAGAAAAATTGGTAAATCAAACTTTTCAACAATTTGTGGAATTAACTGTCTACAGAGAAAATTTTGACATGGTTTCTCAAAAGTTGAAGGATTTTTCAAAAGAACAAACAGTTTCTCATTCCACCGAAATCCCATATGTGTCATCAAACAAAGGTAAGGCTAAAGCTGAAACTTCTTCTTTCTTTTATAAAGGTGAGTGCTCAAAACCCTTTAAAAATGAGGTTTCTAAAAAGACTCAGATCCAATCCAAGTCTTTTAAGAAACCTACTCACCAACAAAAAGAAAATTCTGTCAACTCTAAATCTTCCATGCTTACTGACTCTAATCGTTTTGTTCCTACAGATTATGTAAGAAGAGTTCCTAAAACCACCATGCTGGATTTTTCAAGTTTTTTTTTTGTGAAGAAGGCTATAATGCCAAGTGAATTTGTTACTAGAGATAGGATGTCTGTAATCTTTAAAAACAATGTGTGTAACAATGTGTGTAACGATGTGTCGAATTCTGTTTCTTGTTTAAAGTACTCTTTCAGTGAATTATTTAATCTATGTCCAACTCGTTATAGACGACAGGTTCCTGAAATGAATGCTTTCGTGCCATACCCTGTTAAAAGAATTCGGAAAAAGAAAATAAAAAATGTTGCATCATCAGCCACAAATAAAACTGAGATTTGTCTGTTGCCGAGGCCCTCAACCAAAGCAAAGGTCAAAAAGCTCTCAAAAAGTCAAAAACCGAAGGCAATTTCATCGCCTAAGGTTCCAAAGCCCAATAAATCCAATCTTCAATGGATTCCAAAGGGTTATGCATCCGGGCCACACATAAATGCTAAATGGGTTCCTAATACTGCACATGTGCCATATACATCTGGAACTCCTAACAAAAGGGACCCATATTGAGATGGGTACCCAAAGTTGTGTGATTTTTATGTAGATGGTTCTTGGTTACTTCTGATCAAGACCCGTTCTTCAATGAAATGGCTTCTAGTTACCATTGACTAGGACCCGTTCTTTTGCTTGTCGGTTGTGCTTAAACCGACACGTTTGGCTTCTGTGCACACAGCTCAGGACCCGGTCTTAACTCATCATGTTTTCTGAACATCTCGATTCAGAACACGGTTTGCTTGTAAATAAACGATGGATGTGTTTGAATGCATATAGTTTTTCATTATATGAATTTATTTGCTTTTCAGGCTAAATCCATTTGGTATATGGATTCGGGTTGCTCCAAGCATATGACGGGAAGAATAGAATTGCTGTCCAACGTAGTTGAACAATATTGCGGGACGGTAAAATTCGGGAACAACCATCAGGCTCACATTAAAGGATACGGGGACTTAGTTCTAAATAATCTAGTCATCAAGGACGTTGACTATATTGAGGGATTATCACATAATCTATTTAGCATAGGACAGCTCTGTGACAAAGGACTAGAGGTAATGTTTAGGGCTAAGAACTGCAGTGTAAGGAGTATGGATGGAAAAGAAATCCTATCTGGTTCTCGAAATTCTAACCTTTACACCATTGACGTAGCGTAAAGGATAGCATTTGCCTCTTATCAAAAGCCTCTTCAAAAGATTCTTGGTTATGGCATCGAAGGTTATCCCATTTGAATTTTGAAAACATCAACAAGCTGGCTGCGAAACAACTGGTCAAAGGTCTCCCTGAATTGCGTTATGAAAAGGACCATCTTTGTGGAGCTTGTGAGAGAGGAAAGATGAAACGATCTTCTCACAAACCAAATCCCGAACCATCAACGAAAAGAGTATTAGAGTTACTACACATGGATTTATGCGGACCGATGCGGACCCAAAGCATAAACGGGAAGCGATATGTGTTGGTTATCGTTGATGACTATTCACGATATACCTGGGTCAGGTTCTTGCGATCCAAGGACGAGACAGCTCAAGAAATCATAGACTTTATAAAGAGTGTCGAGACCCAACAGCAGCTGTCAGTTCAATCAACCAGATCCGATAATGGCACGGAGTTCAAGAACTTGGTAGTTGAGGGCTTCCTTCGATCCAAAGGTATTCAGCATCAATAATCTGCTGCTAGAACGCCACAACAAAATGGGGTCGTGGAAAGGCGTAACCGTACGCTTGTGGAAGCTGCTCATACAATGCTAACATACTCGAAGCTACCTCCATTCTAGTGGGCCGAAGCCGTATCAACAGCCTGCTATACACAAAATCACTCCATTATCCATAAGCGCTTTAATAACACTCCTTACCAACTCTTTTTGAATAAAGTGCCTTTTATCAAGTACTTACTTGTATTTGGTTGTAGGTGCTATGTGCTGAACGATAAAGACAACCTCGGGAAGTTTAACGAAAAAGCGGATGAAGCGATCTTCATTGGATACTCATCCAACTCGAAGGCTTATTGCGCATTCAATACCCGAACCAGGACAGTCAATGAAAGTGTGCATGTCACATTTGATGAGTTGGCTGAACTGGCACCTGAAGTTGATCATACAGGAACTCGCATTACGCAAATGCCTGGAGACTCTTCTAATAACCCTACTTCTTTTTCTTCTTCTGATTTAGTTAATTTGTTTGATCCTTTTTACGTAGAATTTTTCGGTCCTAATGTTAATGTGTCTAATGTTGTCAATAATGTAGGTAATCCTTCAAATTCAACTGCACCACAAAGTGTCTCCGCTCCATCTTCATCCACATCATACCCTCATCCATCAACATCATCCACCGATACATCCGTAGTTGAATCTACTCCCGTAATACCCTCACATATAATGCCGAATATCCTTCCCTCACCTAAACACTCGGAAATCGAACCGGAACCAGTGGTACCATCATTTGAAACCATTGACCATGAATCTTCATCCATCCCCACTTTAACCACTGAGATTCCATCCCGAGCACCCCTTCCACATGAGATTAAATGGACCCGAAGTCAGCCAACATATCAAATCATTGGTGATGTTTCAACTGGAGTCCAAACTCGTAGGGCGTCTGCTAATGAATGCCTCTTCGCATCATTCCTTAGTATGATAGAGCCCGCTCGTGTGGATGAAGCCCTAAAAGATCCAGATTGGATAGTTGCAATGCAAGAGGAACTCAACCAGTTTGAACAGCTCAGAGTATGGTGGTTAGTTCCCAAACCAAAAGACCGTACAGTGATCGAAAAAAAGTGGATTTTTAAGAACAAACGAGATGAGAACGACATTGTGATAAGGAATAAAGCAAGACTTGTTGCCAAAGGCTACCGACAACAAGAAGGGATAGATTATGACGAGACCTTCGCTCCAGTTGCATGGATCGAAGCGATCAGAATCTTCTTGGCGTACGCGGCACACAAGGACTTCAAAGTGTACCAAATGGACGTCAAGACTGCCTTTCTAAACGGTGAACTTAACGAAGAGGTGTACATCGAACAACCACAAGGCTTTGTTGACGCACATAAACCTGACCATGTTTATGTCCTAGATAAAGCCCTCTATGGTTTAAAACAAGCACCTCACGCATGGTATGATAGTCTTTCTAATTTCCTTATCTCTGCCGGTTTCTGTAAAGGTGTGGTGGACACAACTCTGTTCACTAAAAAGGAAGGCACACATATAATGCTAGTACAGATATATGTCGACAACATTATATTTGGATCTACTGACAGTAATTTCTGAAAGGATTTTTCAGCCCTAATGGAGTCCAGGTTCGAGATGAGTATGATGGGGGAAATGAAATTTTTCTTCGGATTACAAGTCAAACAACTTGAGGATGGTATTTTTGTGAACCAGTCGAAATATACTCTTGACATTCTCAAGAAGTATAAGTTAGACTCTTGCACGAGTATCACAACTCCCATGGCCTCCAACTGTAAGTTAGACACCGATCCTTCTGGGAAAAGTGTCGATAATACAACTTTCAGAGGGATGATAGGATCCTTACTGTATCTGACTGCTAGTAGGCCGGATATAATGTTTTCAACATGTCTTTGTGCTCGCTTTCAGGCCGACCCGAAAGAATCACACCTAACCGCGGTAAAACACATTTTTCGTTATCTTAAGGGTACACCCGATCTTGGTCTATGGTATCCAAAGGGAACCGATTTCGATCTTACTGCTTTTCCAGATGCTGATTTTGCAGGTTGTAGAGTTGACATAAAAAGCACGTCGGGAGGAATACAGTTCAATTGCATTCCATTCCGTGATTAACAAAATTTAGGTTGAAATTAATCAAACAATATTACAAACCTAGGTTATATACAGATAATCAATTCATTTCCATTCCATTCCATTACATGAATTATAAAACTGAGGTTAAAAATAATCAAATAATTTCATAAACCTAGGTTATATACAGATAATCAATTCAATTGCATTCCATTCCATGAATAATAAAACTTAGTTTAAAATTAATCTAGTAATTTTATAAACTTAGGTTTATAAAACACTTAACTGCTTGAGAAAATTCACTAACAGCTTGAGAAATTGAACTAACAGCTCGAAATTTGCAAAAACATAATTTTTCAATTTAACTCAATTGAATAATAATATTTAGGTTGAAATTAATCAAGTAAGTTTTAAAACCTAGGTTATATACAGATAATCAATTCATTTCCATTCCATTCCATTACATGAATAATAAAACTTAGGTTAAAATTAATCAAGTAATTTCATAAAGCTAGGTTATATACAGTTAATCAATTCAATTCAATTCCATTCCAATACATGAATAATAAAACGTAGGTTAAAATTAATCAAGTAATTTCATAAACCTAGGTTATATACAGTTAATCAATTCAATTCAAATGCATTCCATTCCATGAATAATAAAACTTAGGTTGAAATTAATCAAGTAATTTCATAAACCTAGGTGATATACTGTGAATCAATTCAATTCAATTCAATTGCATTTCATTCCTTGAATAATAAAATTTAGGTTGAAATTAATAAAGTAATTTCATAAACCTAGGTTATATACAGTTAATCAATTCAATTCAATTGCATTACATTCCATGAATAATAAAATTTAGGTTGAAATTAATCAAACAATATTACAAACCTAGGTTATATACAGATAATCAATTCATTTCCATTCCATTCCATTACATGAATAATAAAACTTATGTTAAACATAATCAAGTAATTGTATAAACCTAGGTTATATACGGATAATCAATTCAATTCAATTGCATTCCATTCCATGAATAATAAAACTTAGGTTAAAATTAATCTAGTAATTTTATAAACTTAGGTTTATAAAACAATTAACAGCTTGAGAAAATGCCGTAACATCTTGAGAAATTGAACTAACAGCTCGAAATTTGCAAAAACATAATTTTTCAATTTAACTCAATTGAATAATAACCCTTAGGTTGAAATTAATCAAGTCATTTTTAAAACCTAGGTTATATACAGATAATTAATTCAATTCCATTCCATGAAATTACTTGAATAATAAAATAAAACTAAGGTTGAAATTAATCAAGTAATTTCATAAACCTAGGTTATATACAGATAATCAATTCTTTTCCATTCCATGAAATTACATGAATAATAAAATAAAACTTAGGTTGAAATTAATCAAGTAATTTCATAAACCTAGGTTATATACACATAATCAATTCATTTCCATTCAATTAAATTACAAGAATAATAAAATAAAAAGTTAGGTTGAAATTAATCAAGTAATTTCATAAACCTAGGTTATATACTGATAAAATTCAATTGCATTCCATTCAATGAATATTAAAACTTAGGTTAAAATTAATCAAGTAATTTCATAAACTTAGGTTATATACAGTTAATCTATTCAATTCAATTGCATTCCATTACATGAATAATAAAACTTAGTGTAACATCCGACACTAAGCCAGGTTAGCAACAATGACCTAATATGTATTTAATAGTCAATTATAGCCTAATCAGTGGTCATTAGAAATTAATCAAGTGATTAACAAGGTTTATTAGAAAATTCAACTCAATTAGAATCAAATTCATCGGTGCGATGAATCGGGAAATCAATTAATCCGATCAATTTACGATATGAGGGATTAATTCAACTAAGTACATAATTAAATTATGATTAGTGACACTAATCATACACTAATAAAATTACTTAACATTAACTATGCAAGACTAAAACAATTCATTAAAACAATACATTCAAAAGTATTTATGAATTTACAAGAAAAGGGAAATACAAGAATACATTCTAAATACTTTTATACAAAAAAAATATATAAATACATGAAAATAATCCATAAAAATCTGGTCATAGGGTAGTACTACCCAAGATTTGATTTCAATTTTTTATTTCCCAACTCATAACCTTTCATAATCAAATCTTTCACACCCCATTCTCCTTTCATTTCAACATGATCTTACACTCCACCTCCAAATGAAAGACCAAGACTTTGCCTATAAATAGAGAGCTTCCTTTTCATTATTTTCACACCAAAATATCTCTTTCTCTCCTCTCATAACCGGATCCCACACACACACACACTACAAACATTTTCATTCAAGTGTTCTTGGTGAAATTCAAGTGTTCTTGGTGAACTTCAAGTGTTCTTGGTTCAAATCTTGCAAGAGTTCCAACTTCTTCTCAATTTCATACTCCAAATACATCAAAGTAAGTAAATACTAACTTATTTCATCATATATTTATGTTTATATAAGTCTTGCATAATATATATAATCACCAACAACAACAAGTTTCATAAAAACTCAAGTTTATAAGTTTCTAGTTTTATTTTTAAGTTGTTTCTTTAAATGTGTTTATGAATATATGAACACATTATAAAAGTGTTAATATTATGAAAACATGTGATATATATGTGTTTTTATAACTATTATGACTTTTATACAAGTAGTCTTTGAATAAACAACAAGAATCATAAGTTGTTTCAAGTTTATAAACTACGGAATTTCGGCAGAATATTTGTATCGACTTTGAAAAATCATAACTAATTCATAACTCAACGAAATGAGTTGATTCTTGTCTCAAAAGTTAGATCTATGTCTTAACTATAGATCTGCAATTTTTCATAATTTATTTTGAAGTTTAAGACCTCCAGAAATTATTTGAGAAACCGAAAGTTTGACAGCTCAAAAATGGCCAACATAGCGTTTTTAACGAGATTTTTCACCAACCTAAACAACTCGAAAAATGGCCGTTCTTGATTCTAAAAATCCTTTGTATATAGTAGTTTAATGTCCTAGAAAACCAAAGTCTAAAACATTTTGGAGCTTGGTCAAAGACAGCCTCAAAGTAGGCCGAAAAACCTCCGAAAAAGCTGGAAAATTATATATATATAAACTTGACATTTTAAGCAAATCTTATTTTTAAACTTGTAATGTTGGGTGATTTAAGACATAAAAATCTATAAATATACATATTATCATATATTAGTAACATTAAGTCCTTATTATCATTTAGGACTCGGTTAACCATCTCCGGTTTCATCACCCATCAAACTACGCAAACTTGCATTTTGCGCATATTTCTCCATCACAAGTTCGGTGAGTCTTCATAGCCCCTATTTTTCACTATCTATTGGGGTGGAAATACATGCACTGTTTTTATGTGGACATCAAAACTGTTTATTTCTTATATGTATTACATGTTCGGATTCCATCAGCCCTTATATCATGAACCGTTAATTGCATTTATTTGTAAGCGCGAGTATATTGTGGATAGATCTATTGGGAGTCATGTCCCCCATTCGTGTTAGCTCGGTTCGGCTAACAGCGAGTGCATATATATTCAACACACGGTA
Organism: Centrapalus pauciflorus; assembly: GCA_020465985.1. NCBI lineage: Eukaryota > Viridiplantae > Streptophyta > Magnoliopsida > Asterales > Asteraceae > Centrapalus > Centrapalus pauciflorus. The sequence goes on from JAANYP010003979.1 coordinate 105,658, forward strand.
TTACGTATGGGAATACTGCACAGGGCAAACTCATTCTAATTAAGCTTCGGTTGCATGATGGTTTATGTAATACATAACAAGGGATTTATGATTTTATAAATTCAACTCATCTGATAATGTCCATACAACTGGTCTTTTCGCGTAAACCTATGAGCTCACCAACAATTTTTTGTTGACGTATTTTAGCATGTATTTTCAGGTAATTAAGGCAAGTATGCCTTCAGAAGTAACCACTTTCAAGCTTCCGCACTTAAGGAGTCGCATTCTTTTTCAAACCGTCGGAGATTTATTTGCATTATTTTGGATAATTTAATTATGTATTCAAATCTCTGTACCTTGCGAACTACTCTTTATTATTTACGGGTTATGTAAAACATTTCTACCTTTTAAAGTTATATCGATGTATTTCTTTGAAAACGTCCATATAGTGGTCGTTCATTATGATTATGGTTACGCTTCCGCGACGTCACGCTTCGTTGCCAACCGGGGTAACGGGGTGTGACAATACTATTCAATGAATAATAAAAATTAGGTTGAAATTAATCAAGTAATTTTACAAACCTTGGTTATATACAGATAATCAATTCATTTTCATTCCATTCCATTACATGAATAATAAAACTTAGGTTATAATTAATAAAGTAAATTCATAAACCTATGTTACATACAGTTAATCAATTCAATTCAATTGCATTCCGTTACATAAATTATAAAACTCAGGTTAAAATTAATAAAATAATTTCATAAACCTAGGTTATATATATACAGATAATCAATTCAATTCAATTGCATTCCATTCCATGGATAATAAAACTTAGGTTAAAATTAATCAAGTAATTTCATAAACTTAGGTTATATACAGTTAATCTATTCAATTCAATTGCATTCCATTACATGAATAATAAAACTTAGTGTAACATCCGACACTAAGCCAGGTTAGCAACAATGACCTAATATGTATTTAATAGTCAATTATAGCCTAATCAGTGGTCATTAGAAATTAATCAAGTGATTAACAAGGTTTATTAGAAAATTCAACTCAATTAGAATCAAATTCATCGGTGCGATGAATCGGGAAATCAATTAATCCGATCAATTTACGATATGAGGGATTAATTCAACTAAGTACATAATTAAATTATGATTAGTGACACTAATCATACACTAATAAAACTTAACATTAACTATGCAAGACTAAAACAATTCATTAAAACAATACATTCAAAAGTATTTATGAATTTACAAGAAAAGGGAAATACAAGAATACATTCTAAATACTTTTATACAAAAAAAAATAATAAATACATGAAAATAATCCATAAAAATCTGGTCATAGGGTAGTACTACCCAAGATTTGATTTCAATTTTTTATTTCCCAACTCATAACCTTTCATAATCAAATCTTTCACACCCCATTCTCCTTTCATTTCAACATGATCTTACACTCCACCTCCAAATGAAAGACCAAGACTTTGCCTATAAATAGAGAGCTTCCTTTTCATATTTTCACACCAAAATATCTCTTTCTCTCCTCTCAAACCGGATCCCACACACACACACACTACAAACATTTTCATTCAAGTGTTCTTGGTGAAATTCAAGTGTTCTTGGTGAACTTCAAGTGTTCTTGGTAAATCTTGCAAAGAGTTCCAACTTCTTCTCAATTTCATACTCCAAATACATCAAAGTAAGTAAATACTAACTTATTTCATCATATATTTATGTTTATATAAGTCTTGCATAATATATATAATCACCAACAACAACAAGTTTCATAAAAACTCAAGTTTATAAGTTTCTAGTTTTATTTTTAAGTTGTTTCTTTAAATGTGTTTATGAATATATGAACACATTATAAAAGTGTTAATATTATGAAAACATGTGATATATATGTGTTTTTATAACTATTATGACTTTTATACAAGTAGTCTTTGAATAAACAACAAGAATCATAAGTTGTTTCAAGTTTATAAACTACGGATTTTCGGCAGAAAATTTATATCGACTTTGAAAAATCATAACTAATTCATAACTCAACGAAATGAGTTGATTCTTGTCTCAAACGTTAGATCTATGTCTTAACTATAGATCTGTAATTTTTCATAATTTATTTTGAAGTTTAAGACCTCCAGAAATGTTTTGGGAAACCAAAAGTTTGACAGCTCAAAAATGGCCAACATAGGGTTTTTAACGAGCTTTTTCACCAACCTAAACATTTCGAAAAATGGCCGTTCTTGATTCTAAAAATCCTTTGTATATAGTAGTTTAATGTCCAAGAAAACCAAAGTCTAAAACATTTTCGAGCTTGGTCAAAAACAGCCTCAAAGTAGGCCGAAAAACCACCGAAAAAGCTGGAAAATTATATATATATAAACTTGACGTTTTAAGCGAATTTTATTTATAAACTTGTAATGTTGGGTGATTTAAGACATAAAAATCTATAAATATGTATATATCACTATATATTAGAGATATTAAGTCCTTATTATCATTTAGGACCCGTTTAATCTCGCTCGGTGCATCATCCGTCACTTTACGCTAAAAGCTTTTCACGTTAGATTTTTGCCATCGCAATTCCGGTGAGTTCTCATAGCCCCTATTTTCACACTGTTATGTTTTGGGGATGAAATACATGCTTCGTTTTTATATGGACACGGAAATATTTTCATTTCTATTATGTATTACACATTGGGTTCCATTAGCTCTGATATCATGAACCGTTAATTGCATTTATTTGTAAGCGCGAATATATTGTGGATAGATCTATTGGGAGTCATGTCCCCCACTCGGGTCAGTTGGATTGGCTAACAGCGGGTGCATATATATTCAACAAACGGTATTACGTATGGGAATACTGCACAGGGCAAACTCATTTTAAATTAAGCTTCGGTTGCATGATGGTTTATATGTAATACATAACAAGGAATTTATGATTTTATAAATTCAACCTCTATTATTATTGTCCATACAAGTCAGATTTACGTGTAAACCTATGAGCTCACCAACAATTTTTGTTGACGTATTTTAGCGTGTATTTTCAGGAAATTAAGGCAAGTATGCCTCGGACGTATTTTACTTTCAAGCTTCCGCATCCATGGAGTCGCATGCATATTCAATTTAACGGAGATTTAGCTGCATTATTTTGGATATTTTAATTATGTAATTAAATCTCTGTAATTGTGCGAACTTCATTTCTCATATCAGACTATGTAAACAGTACTATGCTTTAAAGCTTTAACGATGTATTTTAAAAACGTCCATATAGTGGTCGTTCATTATGATTATGGTTACGCTTCCGCACTCGTCACGCCTCGCTGCCAACCGGGGTAGCAGGGTGTGACAGATTGGTATCAGAGCCATAGTTATAGTGAACTAGGTTGCATTAGTACCCTAGACTATAACTGCACTTAAGTTTTACTGATTTTGAAAATATCTTGTAACTAACTAAAAGACTATGAATGGACCTTGATAGCAGAGATCATGTCCCATCCGGAAACCATCATCTTATCGGATTCAGAGGAGGAGTACACTCCTGCGAGCCCCACGGCCACTGAGATTTTCCCCGAAGAAGAAACATCGGAAGAAGAGGACCCCTCGGAAGATCCAATGGAGGAGACGGAAGAGGAGCCGATGGAGGAAGAAGATCCATTGCCCCCAACGGTCCCTGCTCGCGTTCCATACCACCCAGCCGAGCCGTCATATAAGCCGTATAGGCCTTACCCTAACGGCCCCAAAATGTTGTACACACCCCGAAAGCGAAGGGAGTCGATTCCTGTCCCGACTCCCCAGCCCAATCCCCCACCACCACACCGACGGGTAGACGCCCGGCGATGGGGCTGGATACCGGAGACCCTCCGCGAATGGAGGCAGATGGAGGGAATTCCTCCCAACTTCGAGATAGGAGGACCATCCTCCGCACCTGTCCCGTCACTCACCCAAGAGCCTACCGAACAAACCATACCACTCTTGGTAGCACGGTCGACCAGGCATGATCACCAAATTCGGTCACTTAACCTAGATATCGGAGAAATGACCGCTCGTTTAGAGCGGGAGGAGTTACAAAACTCCAACATATATTGGGCCAATCAGCACGCCCTTGCTATTCAGCAGGACGGACTGAATGAGCTTCGGCAGCAACTAGCCGAAAGCCAAGCTCGGATCGAGGAGCTGACTCAGCGCCTCAACGCGATGGAAAAGGGAGAGACCCCTGATCACCCCCACACTTAGTGCACTTCTATCTATCTTTGTAATAGTAGGAAAAATATCATGTAATAGTATAGGACAAAAATTTTCGGGTAATAACCCGCCCCTAATGTAAGAAAATTTCGAATGATTAATGAAAAATTGCAAGTTATTTATGAAATTGTGTTTGATGATTATTGTATTGTGCTTTAAGGAAAAATTACCTCTTTAAAATTCAACTTCTTACACTATGCTTTTTCTTTAAAATTTTAAGATAATGCCGCCGAAACGAGCAATGAACGCTGCTGACATTGAAGAGCTAGTCGCACAAAGAGTGGCTGCCGCTATAGCCACGTATGAGGCAAATAGGAATAGCTCAGCTAATGGAGATGGAGGTAATAGCCGCACCACGGGAGGAACTGAAATCCACGCAAAAGGTTGTGGAATTAAAGGATTTTTAAGTTGCAAACCCCGGTACTTCAACGGAACCGAAGGAGCCGTTGGCTTGATACGGTGGTTTGAGAAGTTAGAATCTGTCTTTCGTGTCAGCGGATGTGCTGAAGGAGATAAGGTGAAGTTCGCTACTCACACTCTACAAGATAGCGCCCTCACATGGTGGAATTCCTATGTCCAGTCTGTAAGTATTGATGAAGCCTACCAGCTCACATGGTCCGCGTTGAAGCAAATGATGACAGACGAGTACTGTCCGAGAAACGAACTCCAGAAGATGGAATCGGAGTTCTGGAACCTGTCGATTAAGGGAACGGATGTAGCGGGGTACACCAACTGATTTCATGAACTGAGTACTCTATGCCCTCAGATGGTGACCCCGGAGTACAAGAAAATCGAACGTTACATTTGGGGACTCGCTCCTCAAATTCAAGGTAATGTCACTGCCTCCAACCCATCCACCATACAGGATGCCATCAGGATGGCCAACAATCTGATGGCTCAAGTGTCCCGGAGGAATGAAGCCAAAGCCGGGGAAAACAAGAGAAAGTGGGAAGACAAGTTTGGAAAGAACACAGGTTCACAATCCAAGAAGCCCGAGACCATCAGGGCTTATGTAGCAGGAACTGAGTCAAGAAAAGGCTACACGGGTACCAAGCCTTACTGCACCCAATGCACCTTTCATCACAACAAGGGTCCCTGCCCAACTTGCGGAAAATGCAAGCGTATTGGCCATATGACCAAAGACTGTAAGTTTGGAACCCCGGGCGTCAATGGCGGCAATCAAAGAGGCTGCTTTGAATGTGGAGTTACTGGGCACTTCAAGAGTGAGTGCCCGAAGTTGAGGAATGGTGGAGGAGCTCAGGGGAGAGCTTTTGTGTTAGGAGCAGGTGACGCTCGTCAAGATCCCCACGTAGTATCAGGTACGTTTCTTTTAAATGACATTTATGCTTACGTACTCTTTGATACTGGGGCTGATAGGAGCTTTATATCTGATAAGTTTAGTAAGCAATTGAATGCCACTCCTTTTCCCTTAGACAACTCTTATACTATAGAACTGGCTGACGGTAAAATAATAGAGGCAAGTAGTATCATTAAGGAATGCACACTGAAGTTGGCAGATCATCCCTTTAAGATAGACTTGATGCCGATAGAACTCGGAAGTTTTGATGTAGTAGTTGGTATGGATTGGTTGTCACACAATCATGCCGAGATTTTGTGTGGTAAGAAAGTGGTACGGATACCACTCCACAAGAAGAAGTTCCTAACAGTCCAAGGAGAAAGAAAGAACCGACAGTTGAATGTCATATCCGGCCTAAGAACATTAAAGTGCCTTAGGAAAGGTTGTCATGCAGTACTGGTGCAAATTGTAGAAAAAGAGTCGGAGGAGAAGCGACTCGAGGATATTCCAGTGGTTTGTGACTATCCGAAGGTCTTCCCGGAAGATTTGCCTGGACTTCCGCCAACTAGGCAAGTAGAGTTTCAAATCGATTTGGTGCCGGGAGCTGCACCGGTCGCAAGGGCCCCATATAGACTCGCCCCTTCTGAGATGCAAGAGCTATCCAATCAATTACAAGAGTTGATGGATAAAGGATTCATTCGACCAAGTTCCTCACCTTGGGGAGCTCCGGTCTTGTTCGTGAAAAAGAAAGACGGATCCTTCAGAATGTGCATAGACTACCGACAGCTAAACAAGTTAACGGTAAAGAACCGCTACCCTCTCCCCAGAATTGATGAACTGTTTGACCAACTACAGGGATCTAGCTTCTACTCAAAAATTGATCCGCGATCCGGTTATCATCAAGTAAAGGTTCGGGAAGAAGACATTCCCAAGACAACACTCAGAACTCGATATGGACATTACGAATTCCAGGTAAGGCCATTCGGTTTGACCAACGCACCAGCCGTATTCATGGACCTCATGAATCGAGTGTGTAAACCATATCTGGACAAATTTGTAATAGTGTTCATAGACGATATTCTCATCTATTCCAGAAATAAGGAGGAGCATGAACAACATCTCAAGCTGATCTTGGAGTTGTTAGAGAAGGAACAATTATACGCCAAATTTTCAAAATGTGAATTTTGGTTGCGAGAAGTTAAATTCCTTGGACATGTGACAGCCAGGGAATCCAAGTTGATCCATCAAAAATTGAGGCCATAAAGAACTGGGCGACTCCTAGAACCCCCACGGAAATCCGCCAATTTCTAGGACTTGCCGGTTATTATAGGCGATTTATCGAAAACTTCTCAAAGATAGCAGGTTCCTTAACAGAATTGACTCGGAAGGATGTAAAATATATCTGGGGTGAAGAGCAAGAAAAGGCGTTTCAGCAATTAAAGCAAAGATTGTGTAGTGCACCAATTCTGTCCTTACCTGAAGGGACTGAAAATTTTGTGGTCTACTGTGATGCCTCACATAATGGATTAGGTTGTGTGCTCATGCAAAGGGATAAAGTCATTGCTTACGCATCACGACAGCTCAAAATTCACGAGGTGAATTATACGACTCACGACTTAGAGCTTGGAGCAGTGGTGTTTGCTCTCAAAATATGGAGGCACTACCTGTATGGAACTAAGTGCACGGTGTTCACAGACCATAAAAGCCTTCAGCATATTCTGAATCAGAAAGAGCTAAATATGAGACAACGTCGTTGGGTTGAACTACTTAGCGACTATGACTGCGAAATTCGTTATCATCCGGGGAAGGCAAACGTCGTAGCCGATGCCCTGAGCCGAAAGGAACGGGTTAAACCCTTGAGAGTCCGAGCTTTGGTCATGACTATATAGTCAAACCTAAACTCTCAAGTCCGCAAGGCACAAGAAGAAACAGTCAAGGAGGGTAATCTACTGGATGAAGCCTTGAGAGGTATGGATAAGCAGTTTGAAATTAAGCCAGATGGATGTCGATACTTCATGGGCAGAATTTGGCTACCAAAACTCGGAGGAGTAAGGAAGCTGGTCATGGATGAAGGGCATAAGACAAGATATGCTATCCATCCAGGGTCAGATAAAATGTATCACGACTTGAAAGGAATGTACTGGTGGCCAAACATGAAGGCTGACATTGCTACCTATGTCAGCAAGTGCTTAACATGTTTGAAGGTTAAGGCTGAGCACCAAAAACCATCAGGATTGCTAGTTCAACCAGAAATACCCTAGTGGAAGTGGGAAAACATCACCATGGATTTCATCACCAAGTTGCCAAAAACTTCTGGAAGTTATGACACTATTTGGGTGATTGTGGATCGACTTACCAAAACCACACATTTCCTTCCAATCAAGGAGACTGATAAGATGGATAAGTTAACACGAATCTATCTTAAAGAAGTCGTCTCAAGGCATGGAGTGCCAGTATCAATTATATCGGACAGGGACAGCCGGTTCACATCAAGATTTTGGCAGTCATTGCAAGAAGCACTGGGTACACGCCTAGATATGAGCACAGCCTGTCACCCGCAAACGGATGGTCAGAGTGAAAGGACGATTCAGACTTTGAAAGACATGTTAAGGGCATGTGTAATCGATTTTGGCAAAAGTTGGGACAGGCACCTGCCATTAGTCGAGTTTTCCTATAACAACAGCTATCACTCGAGCATTAAGACCGCCCCATTCGAGGCACTCTACGGGCGAAAGTGTCGATCACCATTCCATTAATAATAAAACTTAGGTTGAAATAAATCAAGTAATTTCATAAACCTAGGTTATATACAGTTAATCAATTCACTTCAATTGCATTCTGTTTCATGATTAATAAATTTTAGGTTGAAATTAGTCAAAAAATATTAAAAACCAAGGTTATATACAGATAATCAATTCTTTTACATTCCATTCCATTACATGGATAATAAAACTTAGGTTAAAATTAATCAAATAATTTCATAAACCTAGGTTATATAAATATAATCAATTCAATTCAATTGCATTCCATTACATGAATAATAAAACTTAGGTTAAACTTAATCTAGTAATTTTATAAACTTAGGTTTATAAAACACTTAACAGGTTGAGAAAATGCACTAACAGCTTGAGAAATTGAACTACCAGCTCGAAATTTGCAAAAACATAATATCTCAATTTAACTCAATTGAATAATAATACTTAGGTTGAGATTAATCAAGTAATTTTTAAAACCTAGGTTATATTCAGATAATCAATTCATTTCCATTCCATTCCATTACATGAATAATAAAACTTAGGTTAAAATTAATCAAGTAATTTCATAAACCTAGGTTATATACAGTTAATCAATTCAATTCAATTGCATTCCATTTCATGAATAATAAAAATTAGGTTAAATATAATCAAGTAAATTCATAAACTTATGTTATATACAGTTAATCAATTCAATTCAATTGCATTCCATTCCATGAATAATAAAACTTAGGTTGAAATTAATCAAGTAATTTCATAAACCTAGGTTATATACAGTGAATCAATTCAATTCAATTGCATTTCATTCCATGAATAATAAAACATAGGTTGAAATTAATCAACTAATTTCATAAATCTAGGTTATATACAGTTAATCAGTTCAATTCAATTGCATTCCAATCCATGATTAATAAAATTTAGGTTGAAGTTAATCAAACAATATTACAAACCTAGGTTATATATAGATAATCAATTCATTTATATTCCATTCCATTACATGAATAATAAAACTTAGGTTAAATATAATCAAATAATCTCATAAACCTAGGTTATATACAGATAATCATTTCAATTCAATTGCATTCCATTCCATGAATAATAAAACTTAGGTTAAAATTAATCTAGTAATTTTATAAACATAGGTTTATAAAACACTTCACAGCTAGAGAAAATGCACTAACAACTTGAGAAATTGAACTAACAGCTCGAAATTTGCAAAAACATAATTTTTCAATTTAACTGAATTGAATAATATCCCTTAGGTTGAAATTAATCAAGTAATTTTTAAAACCTAGGTTATATACAGATAATCAGATCATTCCCATTCCATTCCATTACATGAATAATAAAACTTAGGTTAAAATTAATCAAGTAATTTCATAAAGCTAGGTTATATACAGTTAATTAATTCAATTCAATTCCATTCCAATACATGAATAATAATACTTAGGTTAAAATTAATCAAATAATTTCATAAAGCTAGGTTATATACAGTTAATCAATTCAATTCAAATGCATTCCATTCCATGAATAATAAAACTTAGGTTGAAATTAATCAAGTAATTTAATAAACCTAGGTTATATACTGTGAATCAATTCAAATTAATTGAATTCCATTCCTTGAATAATAAAACTTAGGTTGAAATTAATAAAGTAATTTCATAAACCTAGGTTATATACAGTTAATCAATTCAATTCAATTGCATTCCATTCCATGATTAATAAAAGTTAGGTTGAAATTAATCAAACAATATTACAAACCTAGGTTATATACAAGTAAACAATTCATTTCCATTCCATTCCATTACATGAATAATCAAACTTAGGTTAAAAGTGGTCAAACAATTTCATAAACATAGGTTATATACAGATAATCAATTCAATTCAATTCAATTAGGTTAAAATTAATCTAAGAATTTTATAAACTTAGGTTTATAAAACACTTAACAGCTTGAGAAAATGCACTAACTGCTTGAGAAATTGAACTATCAGCTCGAAATTTGCAAAAACATAATTTTTGAATTTAACTCAATTGAAATAATAACCCTTAGATTGAAATTAATCAAGTAATTTTTAAAACCTAGGTTATATACAACTAATCAATTCAATTCCATTTTATGAAATTACTTGAATAATAAAATAAAATAGGTTGAAATTAATCAAGTAATTTCATAAACCTAGGTTATATACAGATAATAAATTCATTTCCATTCCATGAAATTACATCTATAATAAAATAAAACTTAGGTTGAAATTAATCAAGTAATTTCATAAACCTAGGTTATATACAGATAATCAATTCATTTCCATTCAATGAAATTACAAGAATAATAAAATAAAAACTTAGGTTGAAATTAATCAAGTAATTTCATAAACCTAAGGTTATATACAGATAATCAATTCAATTGCATTCCATTCCATGAATAATAAAACTTAGGTTATAATTTATCAAGTAATTTCATAAACCTAGGTTATATACAATTAATCAATTTAATTCAATTGCATTCCATTCCATTAATAATAAAACTTAGGTTGAAATTAATCAAGTAATTTCATAAACCTAGGTTATATACAGTTAATCAATTCAATTCAGTTGCATTCCATTCCATGATTAATAAATTTTGGGTTGAAATTAATCAAACAATATTACAAACCTAGGTTATATACAGATAATCAATTCATTTCCATTCCATTCCATTACATGAATAATAAAACTTATGTTAAAATTAATCAAATATTTTCATAAACCTGGGTTATATACAGATAATCAATTCAATTCAATCGTATTCCATTCCATGAATAATAAAACTTAGGTTAAAATTAATCTGGTAATTTCATAAACCTAGTGTTAGGCACAAAAAGGCCTCAGTCAAACCTGTTCTGCATCTGAGGGGGAGATTGTTAATCAAACCTGTTGATGCACTTGATGGGTAAAAGTTAAGGTCTATTTATGCCTTAATAATTCCTAAAAAGTGATTTGCAATATCAGTCCAAAGCAGTTCTATATGTTGCATGTGTTGCAACTAAGACAGTTTGTCCAAGCTGTACAGTCTGCTGAACAGGCTGGACATAAACTGTCTACGCTGCTCTACACTGGTGAGCAGCTTGGGCAGTTTACAAGTGTTCTGTTCTTTGTGAACAGAACCTGTTCTTTGTGAACACGCTATACACTTTATGGAATGTGTTTCCAAGTCCTCATGTATTGTATTTGACTACAAGATCAGTTTACAAAGTCGAAGACAAAGTGGAAATCAGAACTGCTCACCCTGCCCAAGCTGTTCTATTACATGAAGACAAGATTATTTGAAAAAGGGGACAGACCTTTTTCTTATATCAAAATAGGCCTTTTACAAGGAAGAAAGACGCAAAGTTGACATTCCTTATTTGGTTAAAGGCAATGCAACAGTAGACAAAGTGAAAAGACAAAAGTTCTGCACATGTGAAGACAAGTCTGCTTTTCAGAAAAGTGCAGAAAAGGTTATGTTGTCTTTTCAACAAGACTTCTCCTTTTTCATTCCGTCCAATGAAGAAGTTTCTCTTAGATCCTCTGAGTGAGTATAAAAGGAAGCTTCTAAGGTCAGAAAGATCAAGCCAAAAAAGCTAAGTGCTGAAGCCAAGAGTGAACGTACAAGTGTGTTCTTTTCATGCATGCAAGCCTGCCTGTGTAATACAGTTTACTTGTGTCTAAGCTGTTCTACATAAGCTGTCCCTCTAAGTCTTGTAAACACAGTGAGTGCTTCTTAGTGAGTGTATTTATTGTAAGCTAGTTTGAGTCTGTCTTAGACTAGTGAACATACTGTTGTATCTGTCATCTCAGGTTGAACCTTGCCGCATTCAAGCTTGTTTGTAATTAACAATTTGTTGATAATACATACAAACATTGAGAAAATAGTGTGTAGATTTTAAATTGCTGTATTCACCCCCCCTCTACAGCTTAAAGCTATATACTTTGGGAACCTCTCGGGACCTACAACTGGTATCAGAGCAGTTTAGAGTGTGTGTCATTCTAGATCTCTCATTCTCCCAAGTTTCCATGGACAACAGTGCTGCAAATTCCTCATACTATGACAATGGCTCAATGGGTAAACCTCCAAAGTTCAATCATCAGAACTTTTCTGGTTGGAAGTGCAGAATGATGCTCTACCTAGAGAATCTGGATGTACAACTACTAGAAATTATAATGGAGGATCCCTATGTGCCAACCTCTGTTACAACAATAACTCCTGCTGTTGAAGGAGCTGCTCCTGAGATCAGAACATTTGAGAAAGCAAAAGCTCAATGGTCTGATGAAGACAAAAGATTGGTGGCTCTTGATGCAAAGGCCAGAAACAATCTGGTCATCTCTCTACCTGATGATGTGTTCAAACAGGTTGAGAAGATGAAGACTGCCAAGGAGATGTGGGATACTTTGTGTACCGTCTATGATGGACCCACAATCACACTGGATAACAGGATTAACAATCTTGTTAGACAGTATGAACTCTTCTTTGCAAAACCAAAGGAGACTCTCACAGAAACCTACACCAGGTTTACTGCTCTTGTGAATGATCTCAAAGCTGTTGGGATCACTAAGGACAGCCTTACTCTGGTGAACAAGTTTTTGGACATCCTCCCTGAAGAATGGAATTACTTTTCAACAATTTTAAGAAATTCAGGAACAATTAGAAGTATGGATCTTGTCAACTTGTATGGATCTTTACTAAATGACGAACAGTCAAGGCAACAGAAGAGAAATGCCTTGGAGATGTCTAAAAGAGGTGCAGCCTTTGTGGCTAATGTGAGACAATCTGTGAGTCAGGTGAGTGATGTGTTCACTCAACCTGATCAACAGGATGATGACAAGGAGGAGGTGTCAGATGAGGAAGATAATGCAGATCTTGCTGAACAGGATGATGAGCCAATGATAGCTATGCTTGTCAAAAGGTTCAACAAGAAAAGGTTTGGAAGAAACATGATGCAAGGAAGTTCAGGTGTTGGCAAAAAGAAGGCATTTGATAAATCCAAGGCTGAGTGCTTCAAATGTGGCAAAACTGGTCATATAGCTGCTGACTGTGTGTCAAAAGCTGTTGGTCAGTCATCCAAACCATACAAGACAAACAAGGATGATGGTTATAGGGTTAAGTACCTTATGGCCATGGCTAAGCTGAGGAAGTTGGAAAACTCAGTGGGTTCCAACCGCCAAAAGGGACTCATGGCAGAGACTTGTGACTGGGAGGAATCTGATTCATCATCTGATGAAGAAGACACTCAATGTCTGATGGCCAACACTGATGTCCCATCAACAAGTAGTTTCAAACAGGATCTGGCTGAAGCTGAAGCTTTCAGCAGCTTGGAGAACTGGAATCCTACAATGATGTATAAGGTACAAAATTTTATGGCTTACAGTTCTGAAGAAAAGATTAAAATGTTTGAATATATGCTAGTTGATTTGAAAGCTGCTGTTGAGAAGCATGATGCTTTAATATCTGAAATCTCTAAGCTTAAAACTGATCTTAAAACAAATTCCAGTAAACTGGACAGTTTTCATAAGTTGGAAACTGAGCTTGATGAATTAAAACACATCAACTCTATTTACTGGAAGAAAAGAGAGAAACAGATATAAAGCATGCTAAGCTTCAAAAGATAGTTGACTCTTGGTGCCAATCTGCACAAAAAGTCAGCCAGTGTATAAGTCAACAGATCCCTGCACAAATTCAAGCCTATCTTGGAGGGGATCTTGACACAGCAGCTTCCATTGTTGAGATTAATAATCTGAAAGAAGATTTATCCACTCTTGGTGAGCTTCCAAACACTTTTATTCAAAAAGTGAATGGTAAACTAATCTCAACAAACAGGTTTGTCAGGCCTCAAAATACTGACAGCTTGTGTGAACCTAGCTCAAAAGCTGGTGTTGGAATATGTTCTCCATCAAACCAGCCTGCTAAGTATTCTGCTGATTCACACAAGCAAAAGAAAGGAAAACATGTCCAAACAGAAGCGGTGGATACTAAACCTGTTGACAAAACAGGTTCCGGGTCCAAAGCCGATGGTAAAAGGCATGATAATCCTTTTGATGCTAAACATTTTGAAAATAAGTTTTCAAAAGTTAAGCAGCCTGCTTTCAACAAGGGCAAGTCTCACGTTAAAGGCAAACCTGCTGTGGTTTCTAATTAGTTTTCTAATCATAGCAATAAACTGGTGATTAATGAAAATAAGTCTTTCAAAGCCAGAAAAAGTGATTATGCTGATAGGCAGCATAAATCACATCTCAGTAGGGGCAAAGGCAAAGTCATTGCTCAGCCTGAGAAACTTGGGAATTAGTTTCCCAAACCTGTGGAAGTTCAAAAGCCAATTAAGCTTCCTGTCTTTGACATTTGTCCTTCTAAAAAGAGGAAAGAATAATAATACTTAGGTTGAAATTAATCAAGTAACTTTTAAAACCTAGGTTATATACAGATAATCAATTCATTTCCATTCTATTCCATTAAATGAATAATAAAACTTATGTTAAAATAATCAAGTAATTTCATAAACCTAGGTTATATACAGTTAATCAATTCAATTCAATTGCATTCCAGTTCATGAATAATAAAACTTAGGTTAAATATAATCAAGTAAATTCATAAACCTATGTTATATACAGTTAATCAATTCAATTCAATTGCATTCCATTCCATGAATAATAAAACTTAGGTTGAAATTCATCAAGTAATTTCCTAAACCTAGGTTATATATAGTGAATCAATTCAATTCAATTGCATTTAATTCCATGAATAATAAGACTTAGGTTGAAATCAATCAAGTAATTTCATAAACCTAGGTTATATACAGTTAATCAGTTCAATTCAATTGCATTCCATTCCATGATTAATAAAATTTAGGTTGAAGTTTATCAAACAATATTACAAATCTAGTTTATATATAGATAATCAATTCATTTATATTCCATTCAATTACATGAATAATAAAACTTGTAAGGTCTACCAAACACAGATCTATCCAGACGCGGAACCGTCAACGAGTGCGGAATCCTCCTTAACGGGTAGATGGTAACAACACTCACCAGAAACACGGAGACTATCAAAAGTTGCACGAACGACACACGAACGAGCCTACGAACTGAGTCTCTCCAAAACAAACTAACACTGATGATAAACTCGAGATCGCTTAATGCTTAATCACTCTTGAATTCTGCAAAAAGTCCGATAAATAATCGAGTCTATCCCTAATTATAGAGGCTAATTCGAGTCTGACATGGGCCAAACTCGAATCTGGCCCAAGGCCCATTCGAGTTTGTCCTCATTGACACTCTCGAATCTGCCTACATTCGAATCTAGGATCACATTCGAATCTGTCACAGATTCGAATGTCAAACCTTATAGAATTCGAATCTAACTAACATGTATATGAAACTTATGTTTATGCTTGAATTAATCTTTGATCTTTATGTTTGAACTTCTTGTAATATGTTACACCAAGTTCAAACACACAATCAATAACTGTCAAACATATATAAACATATATATCAAACACTCGTTAAACCACTATGTTGGATCACTTAGACTGCTATCGTCACACAGGGTGTACCAACAGACTCCCCCTTGACGATAGCTTCTAATAATTCACACATTTGATCAAGAACTTTGTTTATTATTTATTCAAACTACTTCCAGCATACAAGCCCTTTTCAACACATACTTTAACTACATTCTCATATTTCCTAGCCTCACCATCCATATGAGTGTCACTCGAAATCTTATGAGCATGCAAAATTTGAAGATCATCTCGAGAAAGGTTTACCAGATGAAGAGGATCATAGATTCTATGAATCACCTTTTCTGAGACGTCCTTGTTGGATTAATGATATAATTGTAATCTCCAGGATCGACTAACAACCCAATGAGTATCATAATAATTGAAATTGAGTACTTAAATCAGAATTAAGCAAATCCACACTAAAGCAATGAAAGTAAATGTCTACAGTTTTTAAGTCTAGCTATTACATCATCATAATTGTTTTAATAGTAACAGATTCCCAGCCCCAAAGCTACATCGTCCATGTACCAATTAGCTTCTAAGGTCACCGAGATAAGAATTTGATTGCTTAAGATGAAGGTCCCGCTACACTCTTGCCTTTGCCTGTAAACAATGTGAGTCAACAGTAAGCTAAATGCTTAGTGAGATAACAGATTATGCATACAACAAATATTTCTTTACAAACAATGCTTAACCATGGGCAGTGTAAGCCCCATGCATGTGAATATCGGCAGTGTAAGCCTCAGTGTATGTGAAAACCATGCAGTGCAAGCATGGGTTGGCAGTTCAATATGCTGATCGGGGATGTGCCAAACCTGATGGGATACGAGTGGGATGATCAGTCCCCGACAGTGGCCTGCTGTCAGCCCCAGCCCAGGTCGCATCAGAGTGTGAAGTAATGATCATGCAGTGCAAGCATGATGTAAATAGATACACTTTCAAATGAACGCAAGCTACATGTGTGTTACATGTCAAGTACGAGTGTGCATCATAACAACAAATCATTTCATGAGTGCCAAATGAAGTATATGAACAACGTGAACATGCCATTGAATGTATAAACATGAATGTAAAAACAATAAATGTTCGAATGATAATCTGCAACTCACAGTGATTGGTTTTGTGACTTGATCCTGAATCAATGTGTGTTTTGATAACACCACAATGATCTGTAAAGTAAGTGTAATAGTGATTTTGTGTCAGTAATTGCTTAAAACTTAATTTCTGTAATTTAAATGAAATCCCAATTGAATTCGGACCACATCCGAATTCGGATGGTCCGAAATCCGGATGGTCCGAATTGGGGTAGGATCCGAATTAGGTGGAGTCCGAAATATGTGTGGTCCGAATTTGGCATTGGTCCGAAATGGGTATGGGGTCCGAACTGGGACGTGTCCGAAGTTACTGTTGGTCCGAATTGGGCATGATCCGAAAATGGGGGATCCGAATTCGGATGGATCATCATGCGAGTTCATCCTTAGAAAATTTCCAATATTTTCCAGATATTATGTTTGGGTCATTTTTGCATGTTTCTGAGTCTAATATTATAAATGTGAACTTATATACACTATATCAACTTATAATATACCATAATGTACCAAAAATAACCCATGTATGTCCATTTTTCTTATGAGTCTCGATGAACACACACTAAAACACACACACAATTATAGATTTCATACTTAGGAGTGGAATCTGATTCTGAAATTTGGTACACTATATTATACATGCTCGATTAACACATTTCATCAATAAATTCTAACATGCAACAACATTTGCTACATAAATCCTATGATTCGGTTTCTATAAAAACCGAACCAAAAACATCATAAATCCGAAAGATTGAATGATATTTACCTCGAATCGTTTGTTGCAATGCTTATAGTTCCTTATTTGCTATCTGAATCCAACTTTTGAACACTTGAAATTGTTGATTCTTGGTTTTTTTTTTTTTTTTTTGGATGAAGCCGAGAGGAAGAGAGAGTAGAGAGAGAATACGGTAGAGAGAGAGAGAGTAGTGAGAGAAGGGATTCTTGAAAATGAAAGGCTTCTTTTCTTTTATTCTCCTTTTTGACTTATTTGCACAATATACCCCTCAACTTCGTATTTTCATATTTTAACTGATATAATGATCAAAATAACTTAAATTAACATAACAATCCTTTAATACAATAATTAAGCCCAATTAATTGTAAATTTCATATAATTGAAAAATAGGGATGTTACAGCATGGGCTCCACCACGCCTATACTTCGTCCGCGAAGTCATGCTGCGCTAAACAAACTTGGGTACTTAGTCTTCATGTCTTCTTCCGATTCCCAAGTGTGATTAGCTCCCCGATGATGCTTCCACTTGACCAGCACAATCCTGATCTCTTTGTTCCGTAGCTTTTTGACTTTTGTCTCCAAAATGCACTCCGGTTCATCAACGAACCTTAGCCGTTCGTCAATCTTAATGTCCGAATGATCAGTCCATGGTTCCCTTTCGGGCACCAGACTCTTCCTTAAGTACCCAACGTGAAATACTGGGTGAACACCTGAGAATTCTTCCGGCAAGTCCAAATGATAGGACTGATTCCCAACTCTTTCTAGTATTTTGAAGGGTCCTATGAATCGAGGCGATAGCTTTCCTCGCTTTACGAATCTTGTAACTCCCTTCATCGGGGAAACCTTCAAGTAGACCCAATCATCTTTTTGAAATTCTATCGCTTTGTGTCGGCGATCATGATAGTTCTTTTGTCGATCTTGTGCCGTTTTCATGTACTGCCGTATGAGTTGGATCTTTTCATTTGTTTCTTGTAGCAAAGCAGGACCGGCTATTGGAGTTTCTCCTGTTTCCCTCCAACAGGTTGGAGTCCTACATTTTCTTCCGTATAGAGACTCGAACGGTGCCATCTTGATAGTGGAATGGTAACTATTGTTGTAGGAGAATTCAACCAATGGGAGGTGATTGTCCCAGTTACCACCCAAATCCATGACACAGGCTCTGAGCATGTCTTCGAGAGTTAGGATTGTTCTTTCACTTTGCCCATCAGATTGAGGTCTATAGGCAGTACTCATTGCGATACGAGTACCAAGACCGTTTTGTAGAGCAGTCCAGAAATTAGAAGTGAATCTACTATCTCGGTCGGAGACAATAGACTTAGGCACACCATGCCTAATAACGATTTCGTTTACGTAGATCTGGGCAAGTCGGTCCAGTGAGTAGGTTTCTCGGATTGGTATGAAGTGAGCAGATTTGGTTAATCGGTCAACAATGACCCAAATGGCGTCATGTTGACGACGAGTCTTAGGTAGCTTGGTTACGAAATCCATGGTAATATGGTCCCACTTTCATTCTGGGATAGGAAGAGGTTGCATACTACCATAGGTTTGTTGGTGCCCGGCTTTGACTAGACGACATGTTCTGCACCTTTCAACATACTGACCGACATCTCTTTTCAATCCTGGCCACCAGAAGTCGGCTTTCAAGTCGTTGTACATTTTTGTGCTGCCAGGATGAATTGAGAATTTAGATTGATGAGCCTCCTCGAGAATTACATCTCTCATGTTCCCGAACTTGGGAACCCACACTCTGCCATACACACCCTTTAGTCCAGTTCCATCATCTTGCATTAATGGCAACTGAATTCTGATATCTTCGTCTTTAACATTCCCTTCTTTTAGGGCCTGTAACTGAGCAGCCCTAACATCATCTATAATAGTTGAGGTCAAAATTGTAGAAGTCAAGGCATAGCAATATGCCTTGTAGTATGCTTTTCGACTTAGAGCATCGGCCACTACGTTGGCCTTCCCTGGATGATAGAGAATCTCACAGTCGTAATCTTTTATCAGCTCCATTGACCTTCTTTGCCTCATATTCAAGTCCTTCTGACTGAATATGTATTTCAAACTCTTGTGATCGGTGAAGAGCTGACACTTGGTTCCATACAAGTAGTGTCTCCATAACTTGAGAGCGAAAGTCATAGCAGTCAGCTCTAGATCATGGGTAGAGTAATCTTTCTCATGTGGTTTGAGCTGTCTGGAAGCGTATGCTATGACGTTTCCTCTTTGCATCAGAACAGCGCCTAAACCCGTGCCTGATGCATCTGTATAGACAACAAAGTCTTCGTTCCCTTCAGGCAGGGCTAACACCGGTGCTTCACTTAGCAATTTCTTCAATTCGTCAAAGGCTACTTGTTGTTCTTCTTTCCAAAAGAAAGTAGCATTCTTGCGAGTAAGCTTTGTTAGCGGAACGGCGATCTTTGAGAAATCTTTGATGAATCGGCGGTAGTAACCAACCAATCCCAGAAAACTCCGAATCTCTGAGGCGTTGCGGGGTGATTCCCAGTTTTGGATAGCTTCGATCTTTGCAGGATCAACAGCAATCCCAGCACCAGATATCACGTGCCCCAAGAATTGGATCTGAATTGATTGTTTAAGAGGTACAAGTTAATAAAAGAATTTATGTTTGAGTATAAGGATCATGAAATTGTTTCAAACGTTGAGACGTACCTGCCTCAACCAGAACTCACACTTCGAGAATTTGGCATAAAGTCGCTCTTTGCGTAGCAACTCTAATAATTCTCTCATATGTGCTGCATGATCCTCTTCGGTTTTTGAATAAATGAGAATGTCATCGATGAACACGATGACCAATTTGTCGAGCATTGGCCGGCAGACTCGATTCATGAGATCCATGAAAGCGGCCGGCGCATTAGTAAGACCGAACGGCATTACCAGAAACTCGTAGTGTCCGTAACGAGTTCTGGAAGCCGTCTTTGGAATGTCATCAGGGTGTACTTTGAGTTGGTGATAACCCGAACGAAGATCAATCTTCGAGAAGTAGCTTGCGCCTTGTAACTGGTCGAAGGGATCATCAATCCGGGGCAATGGATACTTGTTCTTGATTGTGACTTTGTTGAGTTCCCGGTAGTCGATGCACATACGTAATGTGCCATCCTTCTTCTTGACGAACAGAACAGGAGCGCCCCAAGGAGATGAACTTGGGCGGATAAAGCCTTTGTCAAGTAGCTCCTGTAACTGCTTCATCATTTCCTGCATTTCTGCAGGAGCTAAACGGTACGGAGCCTTTGCTATTGGAGCAGCTCCAGGAATGAGGTCAATGCGGAATTCCACTTGGCGATCAGGTGGCAATCCCGAGATATCTTCTGGAAAGACATCTGGAAATTCACAAACAACGGGAACGGTAGAAGGAGATTGAACTTCAGCCTTTGCATCTACAGCGTAGGCTAAGTAAGCTGAACAACCCTTGGCAAGGTGCTTTCGGGCTTTTGCAATTGAAATAAGGCATAATTCGCCTTTGTGTCTATCACCATAAATGCATATGTCTCGGCCCTCGGGAGTGGTAATCTTGATCATTCTTTTCTTGCAAACGATTTGGGCCTCGTTATGAACTAACCAGTCCATGCCTACTATGATATCGAATTCCCCGAACTCCATAGGGATCAGATCTATATTGAATACTACGTCTTCTACCAATAATGTACAATTCCTATACACTTTGTCTGTTTTTACTAACATATTGCTAGCAGTTTCTATGTCAAGTACAAATTGCAGTTTGGAAGTTGGCATGTTAAATTGACGAGCAAATGTAGTGGAGACAAACGAACGATTTGCTCCGGAATCAAACAAGATACGTGCAGGAATTGAGTTAACATAGAACGTACCAGTGACCACCTCCGGGTCATCCTTTGCTTCTTCAGCTGTGATTTGGAATGCCCTTGTTGGAGCCCTTTGAGATTGATCCCTGCGAGCCGTGGAAGCAACAGAAGATCTTGCTGTTGATTGTTGAGCATTCTGATCTCGTGGGGGTTTCGGGCAGTCCCTTGAGAAATGGCCAAGTCTGTGGCAGTTGTAGCATGCATCATCTTTTCGTGGACAATGCTCCCAGTGATGGCCTTTCTGCCCACAGCATAAACAGTACATGTCTTGAGTCTTGCACTCCCCAGAGTGCGCTTTTCTGCATCGCCTGCAGTCTCTCATTTCTGAACTGGCCGAAAAGGCTCTTCCCTTCTTGGGTGATGATGACTGTTGATGGGATTGAGGAGAGAATCAGGAAGATGCAAACTCCCGCTGCCTTTTTGGTGGCGACGGTTGAGTCGGTGTTGCGGCTGCTGACCCGATGACATAACCTGATAATAAGACGATCTGCTCCACATTCCGAGCAGCCTCAAGTAAACCGGCAAAAGTTGTATACCGAACCCCACTCATGGTTCGGCGAATTTCATAGTCTAGTCCGGCCTCAAACCGGGCTATCTTCCTCTCTTCTGTGTCTACTTGATGGGGTGCGAACAGACTCAATCGAGTGAACTCAACGGCATATTGTGTAACCGTTTTCGTTCCTTGAGTCAGATTCAGTAACTTTGCCTCGAGACGTCGCTTCTCGTCGGCTGGACAGTACTGTTGAGAAAACACTTCCTTAAACTCGCTCCATGACATGTGTGACACTACCTCCATCGTCAACACATGTGTCATTGCGTCCCACCACATAACAGCGTCCCTTGCAAACATAGCGGTTGCAAAGCGGACCATGTCTTTATCAGCGCAGTCGCTGATTCTGAAAGTTCTTTCTGTGGTGGTGATCCATTCCAATGCAGTCACAGCATCACCGGTTCCATCAAAAGTAATAGCCCCGTTACTTTTGAAGTCCTTAAACCTACAACCCCTTGATCGGTTAGAAGACCCAGTGTCTTGTCTTTCCTCTTGATCGTCCTGTTGTTGTTCCTTGTTCTTTCGCTTATCGGCCTTTCGTTTTGCCTCGGCCTCATCTCTGGCCCTTAACTGATCAGCAAATGACTGAGCCTGCTCAGCCATTCGTTTGGATTGTAGCTCATTGTTTTGTTCCATGAGAGCTTGCATCATCTGGAACATTTGCTGAGGAGTCATATCGTCTCCTGACATGTTCTGAAATATAACAACTTATATTTAGAACATTTATTTGTAAGTCCTAAGTATTTACAGTTACCCTTTGTGTTTCCCCGTGTGCATGTCAATCCTATATTAGTTCAGATCATTACTTAGAAGTTCATTCTAATATCATAACCTAAGTTTGAGTCCAAGTCCTCGCGGACACTTGAAACCTCAAACTAATGCTCTGATACCAAACTGAGACGTCCTTGTTAAATTAATGATATAATTGTAACTCCAGATCGACTACCAATCCCACTGAGTATCATAATAATGAATTGAGTACTTAAATCAGAATAAGCAAAATCCACACTAAAGCAATGAAAGTAACTGTCTACAGGTTTAAGTCTAAGCTATTACATCATCATAATTTTTTTCCTGGTAACAGATTCCAGCCAAGCTACATCGTCATGTACCAATTAGCCTTCAAGGTCCCGAGATAAGAATTGATTGTAAGATGAAGGTCCCGCTACACTCTTGCCTTTGCCTGTAAACAATGTGAGTCAATCAGTAAGCTAAATGCTTAGTGAGATAACAGATTATGCATACAACAAACTTTCTTTACAAACAATGACAACCATGGGCGTGTAAGCCCCCTGCCTGTGAATATCGGCCAGTGTAAGCCTCCGTGTATGTGAAAACCATGCCGTGCAAGCATGTGGTGGCAGTTCACTATGCTGATCGAGGACTGTGCCAAAACCTGATGGATACGAGGGCTGCATCCGTCCCCGACAGTGGCTGCTTTCAGCCCCAGCCCCGGTCGCATCATGAGTGTGAAGTAATGATCATGCCAATGCAAGCATGATGTAAATGATGCACTTTCAAATCGAACGCAAAGCTACCTGTGTGTTACATGTCAGACGAGTGTTGCATCATAAGCCACAAATCATTTCATGCGTGCCAAATGAAGTATATGAACAACGTGAACCTGCCATTGAATGTCTAAACATGAATGTAAAAATCAATAAAATGTTCGAATGCTAACTGCCAAACCACAGTGATGGTTTTGTGACTTGATCCGATCAATGTGTGTTTTGATAACACCACACATGATCTGTTAATAGTAGTGTAATAGTGATTTTGTGTCGGTAATTGCTTAAAACTTAATTTCTGTAATTTAAATGAAATCCCAATTGAATTCGGACCACATCCGAATTCGGATGGTCCGAAATCCGGATGGTCCGAATTGGGGTAGGATCCGAATTAGGTGGAGTCCGAAATGTGTGTGGTCCGAATTTGGCATTGGTCCGAAATGGGTATGGGGTCCGAATTGGGACGTGTCCGAAGTTACTGTTGGTCCGAATTGGGCATGATCCGAAAATGGGGGATCCGAATTCGGATGGATCATCATCCGAGTTCATCCTTAGAAAATTTCCAATATTTTCCAGAAATTATGTTTGGGTCATTTTTGCATGTTTCTGAGTCTAATATTATAAATGTGAACTTATATACACTATATCAACTTATAATATACCATAATGTACCAAAAATAACCCATATATGTCCATTTTTCTTATGAGTCTCGATGAACACACACTAAAACACACACACAATTACAGATTTCATACTTAGGAGTGGAATCTGATTCTGAAATTTGGTACACTATATTATACATGCTCGATTAACACATTTCATCAATAAATTCTAACATGCAACAACATTTGCTACATAAATCCTATGATTCGGTTTCTATAAAAACCGAACCAAAAACATCATAAATCCGAAAGATTGAATGATATTTACCTCGAATCGTTTGTTGCAATGCTTATAGTTCCTTATTTGCTATCTGAATCCAACTTTTGAACACTTGAAAGTGTTGATTCTTGGTTTTTTTTTTTTTTTTTTGGATGAAGCCGAGAGGAAGAGAGAGTAGAGAGAGAATACGGTAGAGAGAGAGTAGTGAGAGAAGGGATTCTTGAAAATGAAAGGCTTCTTTTCTTTTATTCTCCTTTTTGACTTATTTGCACAATATACCCCTCAACTTCGTATTTTCATATTTTAACTGATATAATGATCAAAATAACTTAAATTAACATAACAATCCTTTAATACAATAATTAAGCCCAATTAATTGTAAATTTCATATAATTGAAAAATAGGGATGTTACATTTTCTTCAAAATCTTCCATCACCGCTTCTCCAGTCTCACTCTCAACATACCACCAATTCAGATTTTTCATGACATTCTGTGGCATAGGCTTGAGCGGCACCTTTCTTAGACACCTGACGGATTTGTATTGAATCTTCATCCTAGGACGCCCAGTTAGAGGATCAATTCGAGAAGGATCCTCTACTCTTTTTCCTATCCTTGGATTTAAGCGTTCAAACTTCCTTGATCTTCCCTCTTTCCTTATGATTCTGGCAATTATATCTGCGTAGGGATCATTGCCAATATTGATCAGGTCTTTCCATGCTAACGCCTTGATCTCAATCTTTGGCAGTGAATTGAATACTTTCAGAGTTCGCCTCAGGTACTGGAGCCCATCTTTTCTCTTGATTATGAATAGCTGCAGTTCTCGATCAAAGAACCAGCTTAATATGCTTCCTGATAGCTTTCCAGTCCCCAGCACTCTCATCTTCCCTTTCAGCTCTAATTCTTTATGCTCAGCCCTGAACCACAACTTTCTTTTCTCTTCATTCGTTAACTCTCTAGCAGGTTCTTCTGTTGATGACTCAACATTTAAAGCAGCATTCACCACTTCTATGTTAACAACATCATTGCCTCCTATCACATATGTATCGGTGATTGGATTTTGCTGGACTACGATTTCATTAGCTTCATCGTCTTCGTCAGCACATATCTCATCATTTGATTTCCAATCAACAATATCTTCAGGGACAAACTCTCCCTCTTCTAATTCTTCCATATCATCTTCAAAGTCAAATCCCAAGTCCATTGGGTCGTCATCAAGATCCATGAGAGCATCAATCATCTCACTTATCTCAAAATCCGTAGGCTTAGACGAACTAGCCTCTCCTACTTCACCTCCCAACTGACTTGGCTCCCCCTGAGATTGAGCAGCCTGAGCAGCAGAAAAATCTACTGGCTCATTCTGTCTTTGAGAGCTGGGATCATTGCCTTGGTCTTCTTCATCATTTTCATCATCCTTCCTGCGCACTTCTTGTTCTCGGCACGATGTCTCCCCCTGAGCCTGTAAATTTTTCATTAATTGCTCAACTAGGGAGCGCATCGACCTTAACTCAGCTGCTTGATCAGCTACAAATGTTTTTAACTCTAAGTTCTCTTCCTGAACCTTTTCCACAATCTTCTTCAAATCGGCATTCTCCTTATCAAGATTTGCATTATGAGTCTGAATTTCACCGATTGCCTTTGTTAGGCCTAAGATTTGGACATTTTGGAAGTCAACTCGAGCTTTAAGTTGCAGAAACCTTTGGTTGTCGGCGTATGTGGATGAGGTTGATGGGATGGATTGAATTGGAGTTGGAATGATCGGCGATGGGATGTATGGTTCATCATGAGGTGGTGATGGTGGAATGGTGGTTTGAGGTTCTTGAGGTTGAGGAGTTTGAGTTTGAGGGTTTTCAGATTGTTCTGCTGAAGCGGAAGACGATCCTTGCATAAATCTGTGACGCTTGGCCCGTTGCCTTGTCACTAACGGTGCAACCTCTTCTTCTTCAAAATCGGAGTCATCAGACTCTCTTGATACTCTCCTCCTTGAAGCTTCTTCATTTACTACCAACCTTGATCCATAAGTTCCAATTTGAACATGAGGTTCTGTAGACACTGACTCTGGAGCTTCAACTTCTATCTCCTCCATCTCTTCTGATTCAGTGGCAGATGATGACTCATTATTACCAGTCTGCTCTGGTACATATTCTTCAACATCTCTAAGAACATCTTCTTCTCCCTCTGGAGGCTCAAGCAATTCTCCCACCAATGCTGCAGATATATCTTCATTGGCATGAGGACCTGCTTCCCAAATTTCATGAAGTGTCTGGCACAACTGATCAGATTAACTTGGAATATTCGAAGGGCCCGCCTCTTGTATCTCTGGTTGTTGACTTGTGGAAGGCCTTGATGCCTGAGTCTGACTCGCAGTAGCTCTTTGTCTTCGCCTTTGTTGTTGTGCTCGCGGTGGCTGTGGTTGTTGTTGTGGCTGTCCAGGCTGAACTTCCACTACACCTGCCCAGTTGGCAGTATCTGGTGCTTCAAAGTTCCTATCTAGAACTGCTCCAAACAACGGTCGCTCGACCGGAACCGCCAACCTTCCTCTGTGCGAGGAGCAATCAGCAAAAATTCTTTTATCCATCACCGCGACACTTTGGATTTCATTGTGCGGCGGCAAATTCGGCAAGAAATGCCTTATGAGCATCATTATGAATCGAGGATACAGCAGAAATTGTTGCTGCTCTGGAGCCGAGATTTGATGGACGAATTCTGAGAAAAACATCTGAGAAAAGCTGAATGGCCGATTATACACTAAGGCGATCATCCCAGATTGGATCTTCGAGACGATATAATCAAAACCAGCTTTCTTTGCCGCGAAACAAACCATGAAAACATGAGCCAAAAATCTCCATTGGCCAATAAGCCCGCTCTTCATGTACGAAGTCTTCGTAACATCTAAACTGTAACCCATTCTCTGAAAAGCCGCTTGCCTAATACTTAGGGGAAAATCAATAAGCCCAGACTCCTCTTCCGGAGATCCTAGCTGCAAAACTTGACGCAGCATATCGGCAGAAAACACCAACGGTTGCCCTGCGATCCTTGTTCTCAGCACTGTCGGGGTGACAGAGCAGTCCACCTGAAGATGATCATAAAATTGGCGAACATAGGGAATAACAATCTGAATATTGTGAGACAATGCAAAAGCAATCCTAGATTCTACAAGGAAATCCATCATTTGACGAAAGCCCTGCGCCTCAGGGATATGATGGTCGGGGGGAATGACCATATTGTGCTTCGGCACAAATACTCGAACAGCCATATCTGCACAATAGATAAACTATTAGAATTAATAAAAATCAATAAACTTGCCTAAATTCAAATTTGTTTTATTTTGAACTTGATTAAGTACAAAATCCAACATAAAAGAATTTCTACAAGTTTAATAAAATTTAAATTAAATAATTCAAATAAAATAACAGATTCGAATTGACAGATTCGAATAAACCCTATTTCGAGTTTGATGACAGACTCAAATGTAATGGTCCTCGAGTTTGTCAGTAAACTCGAGAAAGTTCATTATCAGATTCGAACAGTCGTCGTCCAACTCTTCAACAAATCCCATGATTTTAACCATTTTGAACTTAGAAAATCACATACATTAGTCCAACTAGGTTCTAACCACTGATTTTTGCCTTTAATTTGACTATTTACTGGTCCAAACTTTGTAATTTTGAAAAACACGATTTAGACCCATAAACCTTCAAAAATTGATGATTTTGGCTTAAATAGTGTATAAAACTACATGAATCTTGTACAACCCAGTTGTTTGTACCTAGAAGTATCAGTAGAATCGAACACTAAGGCAAGAAACTCGACAAATTTTCGTTTTTCCGGAAATCGGTAGACTCGAGCTGATAGATTCGAAATCGCCTAAATAGATTCGAGGATATAGATTCGAAAACAGTAATGAGTTAATGACTTTACTGTTAACCTATATATACCACCTACCTTCGAATCTAAGGCCAATGTCGAATCTATTGACAGATTCGAAACCACCCAATTTCGAGTTTGTCCTAAACTCGAATTACACCAAACACTTAGAAAAATTTCGAAAATTTTGAAATAACTTCAACTTTTTCAACCTTTTCAACGGTATTGTGTAATGAGATAAACTATGCCAAATCTTTTACCCTAAGCACAAGATTTTTCACGCAGTGTTTATTTTATCCAACTATGAATGCAACCTCAGTAATTTTGACCTTTTTTCCTAAGTAAAATAAAATAAAATAAAATAAACTAAGATAAAAATAAAATTAAAAATAAAATAAGTAAAAAAAA
>JAANYP010003981.1:0-13620 GCA_020465985.1 Centrapalus pauciflorus
CCATACTATATTAAGGGGAATTGTGACATCGATTTTTATCCACGTAGATGTGTTAATGTGGGATTTAAAGTAACATAAAGCAATATAATAGATGTCAATATAAAAGTTAAATGGTGTATTAAGTTCAAACGTTATTGCATAAAACATGTTAGAAATGACATCGTATATAAATTGATGAAAATGAAAAAACGATGTTATTGCATAAAATATGTTAGAGAATAACTATGTAGCATACTTTATTAATTTTTTTTAAGGGTGGTTATTAAGTTGTTAGATGATTAATTATATAGTTAGAAAATTGACTCGAATTATGTATAATAATTCTCCATTAATTCTTAATTTGTATTAATATATAGCTTAAAGTTCATTTATTTCATTTCTCTAGTAATGGTGGAGAATTAAGTGAAAAACTAAAATTAGGAAAACACAAAATACAACAATCATAAGGTTATTATATTTTTAAGCTTCAATGGTCTCAAAAACAAAGATTTTATTTTTTATTTATTGTCTCTTCAATTCTCTCTATCAAACGCAAACATAAAATTACAAAGGAGCAACCGCTTTTCATGCCACTACTTGTGACCTAACGGTAGAGATGGCAACGGGGACGGGTATTACCGGGGACCCATTTCCCCGTCCCGGACCCCGACTTTAAAAACTCGTCCCCATCCCCGTCTCCGTCCCCGACGGGTATTTACTTTGCATCTTCATCCCCGTCTCCGACGGGTATTTACTTTGCATCTCCATCCCCGTCCCCGACGGGTAACGGGGATCCCCGACGGGTATTCGGGGATTTTTACCCGTTAAATTTTACATTATGTATTTTATAAATAATGTTTATGAAATAGAAAATTTGGACATAAAATATTATATTTATATATTTAATTAATATAACATTAGATTAATAACTCGACACAAAAAAATATAATTGATCAATCACCTAATAAAAATTGTTATAATGATGCAATATTTCTATATAAATTAAATCTAATTACAATGTCAAAAAGGAATAAAACTCCAAATATTATTTATGTAATAAAGTTCCTACAAAAGAATCAAATTAAATAACATTAAATTAATTAGTATATTAATACGACTTTCCTACGTATATTAAATGTGTATGATTTGTAATTATAATGAATTGTGAAACTTAACACTTAAATACAAATTTAACTTCAAAAATATACTTAATCTTATTTAGATGATACAACATTTTTAAAGTTACTCAAAATAAAAAAATAACAATGTTGAACAAGAAATGCACGTGTGATGTATATATATATATGTGTGTGTGTGTGTGTGTGTGTGTATTCAAACATTTTTATATACTATGCATATAATATATGATTCATATGTATGATATTTAAACATTTATCTATTCATATCTATCTATACTATAAAAAGAGTAACTATACTCATTTCTGGTGAAGCCACGTGTCGTCACCATGAATCGACATGTGGCATTTTTAGATATTAAAAATAATAAAGAAATTTAAATCAAATCTATCCAAATCTAATATAATCCACTTTTAAATTCAAATCAAATAGAATCTAATACTCTACTAACTTATTAATTAAATCTATCCAAATTTAATATAATCCACTTTCAAATTCAAATCAAATCAAATCAAACAAAATCTAATAATCTACTAACTTATTAATTATAAGATAATATAATAAAAGTTTAAAAAAATATATAAGAAAATAATTACTCTTCATATATATTTAGATATATACAAAATTAATAGGTCATAATAAATAATAATATCATCTTATATACTTTTGTTTAAAAAGTAATATTTATATCTTTATCTTTTTATTTATTATATTCTATATATTAAAGATATCCGCGTAATACGCGGGTAATAAACTAGTATGTATTTAACTATGATATTCATATGCAATATTTAAGTATTTTTATATATAATATATATTATTTATATTTATATTATGTTTCGGGTACGGGGTCGGGTACCCGAGGGGTAATCCCATCCCCGCCCCCGTCCCCGGTTTAGAATTCGGGTATTACCCGTCCCCGTCCCCATCTCCGGTCAACTCGGAGATTACCCGGTCAAAACGGGTTCGGATGTCAGGTTTTCCATGGGGTTCGGGGTTTTTTGCCATCTCTACCTAATGGAAAACCCAGACTCAAAGGACATCACAAGTCAAATCAAGATGTAAAACCTATAATATTTTTGGGGTTCTACTTCATACACCACATCTATCTATAATCATGACTAATATATAATAGGGTCAACTTATTAACACCATTTTTTTCCTCTAAATGTCTTTTTTATTTACCATTATATTATAGGTCAAAATAGTAAGTATGATGTATGTGAAACTAGGGATGGTGTATTCCGATAATCAACAATTATGTCATTCATGTTGGATGGATATCTAAACACCTATTGGTTGTCATTGCTAATAAAAGAAGGCATGAATATAGAAACTTCCTTACAACAATCAAATCAATAAAAAGGCATAGTCACTTCTAAAAAAAGAACTCCATTAATAGATATTCTGAGTTCTAGGAACCATCGTTCATTGGAGCAAAACATATCCTCTCATTCTTCACATACACCACCATTTCGTTACTTATTGCTTGGAGAAAGTTGAATTTTATTAGAGAGCTGATATGAAAATTTAAACGAAATCCGTCAATCAAATATGAATCAATAATCCGTATCCTAGAACTCAGTTGCATTCGTTCCATATCTCCATCTTGGATTTACTAAACTTCGTCCTCGCTCTATCTACTACTAAATTGAGTACCATTCCATCCTTTTTAGTCTTTAAGTTCATGAAAAATTTAGAGAGATAGAGTTTGCCTATCATTGATAAATTAAAACTAAAAATTAAATTAATTAAATTAAGAAAAGGATTGATCTAAACAACATGTGTTTTAGTCCGATTCTAGTCATAATTGACTCGGTTCACAACTAGATCGTAAATTCATGAAAACCATTTTGGTTCTAGTTCTAAAGCGATGTATCCAAACACATGAAAAAATTGAAAAAAAAAAAAACAAAAGCTAGTTTTCTATAAAAAAAATTAAAAAGATATCCCTAATAACCCGACCAGACATAGTTGATAGTTGGTAATCAATTTTGATTTGATTCTTTAGTAATTTCACTTGCGGGTCATTTTTTTAAGACACTTGTAGCAACAGAATATAATCTGTGTCTTCCGATCCTTTGTCTCTAGATCTCAAAGATTCATCATCATCATCTACTTTCAGATCTGTCGTCTTCAAAGGGAAGACCAAGTAGTGGTATATGTAAGATTTATGTTGATTTTAATCCCCAAAAGAATTGTCACATGTCATGTATGTCTTATGTGTTTATACAGTTTTTGAAGTTGAAAAGGAATGTATAATCATTTAAGAACTCGTTTGATACAAATTATGCATTAATGTATTTACGAAGAAAAGCAAACTTATTATTGTTGGGTTTTCAGATCTTACAGCGAAAACCCTTAAAACAATTTTCTCATATAAACCGTCAACTTTAAAAACTAAGACAAAATTAAACAGGATAAAGCAATTGTAGAAGATACGGGTTGCAAAAATAACTTGAAAAATCTGAGAGTCGTGATTCACTTTCAGATTAAAGTATTTCGATAGTACAATCGAAATATTAATCGGATAAAACTCAGAGAAAAACGAACAGAGAATATGAAAAAATTTCTAATTTCTTGTACCTTCTAAAATGACCAAAAACGACGGGTATTAATTTGGCGGGAACCGCCAAAATGGCTAACTGCCATTTTAACCGCCAAATGCAACCGAAATCCAGATTCAACCGAATTTCGCATCAAATTTTATATAGCAACATTAGTCGACCCCAGCTAGGCGCTCTGCCCCTTGGACCCCGCCACCAGGGGCAGCCACCCCTGGAACCCCGCTTTCAGGGGCGCTGCCTTCGAACCCCCGATAATTAATCTCAAACAATATTGAACAAGTGGCACTCCGGACTATCCCAACTTGTTTAATATGTAATAAGATTGTTTTGATCAAACAAGTTTATCTCATTACACTTAAATCATAGTGGTGATAAATCACCAACAGCAATTTGCATATCCATGTTTCAACACACACACACACACACACACACATATATATATATATATATATATATATATATATATATAGATTCAGGTTCAAATAAGTACCTCTCGAAATCAAGTGCACCCGAAGGTACCGACCTTAAAAAACTTTTTTAAATTTTTTTTTCACATAACCATGTTTAATTTAATGTTATACGCATGATATATGAATTTCACATAGATTCACACTTTCTGTGTCCTTAAAAATTATGTGAATGGCTAATACATATTTATGTGAATAGTCATCCATGTGAATGGTCATTTCACACTATGTGAATGGTGTGAATGACCATTTACATGATCTTTTTTTACCATTCACAATATTTATGATGTTACTCCTTTTGAAAAAAGTCTTATAATGTTGTGTTATACATGTTTATTAAAAAAAATATGTGTGAATGATCATTCACATTAGGGTACGCTCGGTACGCTGGAATCTCATAGGTACGCTAATGAACCTGATTCTATATATATATATATATATATATATATATATATATATATATATATATATATATATATATATATATATATATATATATATATATATATATATATATATATATTCTTTTCTGTAAAAGGAAAGTGGACATTCTGTTTTTGGAACATAGAGTTTTCTCTTTGCTGCCAACCACCTACATTTATGGTTGGGCGGTGGCCTGTTGGTTGGTCGTCTGCCGAGAGGACCATTTTAAAGGATAATTCGTCGTCCAAACAAAATAACTCTCGAAATGGAAATAATTTTAGTCCAATTTTTTTAATGTAAAATATGTAACTTCTCCGTTACGAATGTAGTTTATCAATTCTTATATTACATGGATAAATTTAATAAATTTATTTTTTTAAAACCATATAAACCTAAAATTAAAATTTAACATTCAAACTTTTAATACTAATAATATTTAATAAAACTTAGTATAAATTATTTAAACAAAAAAACTAATAATTAATAAATTTTAAGTTTATTATTAGTATTACTTTTGTTATCATTTGTCAATCAATTTTTTTTTTTATAAATGGTTTGTTGTGGTTTTGTAGGATTTAAATATCTAACCATTATCAAATCTTAAAAGTAATTTAATATAAAGATTTTAATTTAATCTTGAAATATTAAGTAACATTTGTCATTAGTAGAAAATGTCACTTGACATCATGAGAAGATGACAAATGACAATTTAGTATTTTTTTTTAATAGTTTATAGATTGATCGGTATATTATTTTATAAGCTTAAAAATCAATTTAAAATATGATTATGACACAAAAAAAAAAATAAAGAAAGAAAGAGCAGATGTGAATCAATAAAGTTATCATAGAACATGCTTGTATTAGTTTAATGTTTGGTATTTCTTATGCTATTCGCTATCAAAATAATTAGACGATTAGATTTTTGTTAATTCATGGTTATGTCACATGGTTTTATAAGATAAAATATATATACTCTTTTAATAATATTTATTTTTAGATTATAGATTACTTTGAACAACAAAATTTACACATTCTCTAATTCTATATATTTGTGTACAATGGAATTCAAACCCCCAGCCTTAAAATTACCTATAACAACTGATATTGCTAGGTTAGAAGTCATTTCACAAAAAAAAATATTACAATATTAGTAAAAACATATTTTATAAGATTTTATTTATTATAATAAAATATATAAATGTTATGTTTTCTGTGAAACTAAAATATTAAAATATCAATTAGAAATACATAAATCTAAAAATATTATTAATAAGTTTAAAAGAGTGATAAAAAATTAGTTATTATTTATATTCGTGTGTATTTTAAATTAATATTTATATTTTTTATTTTTTATTTGATATATCTTTTATGTAAGTAAAATTTAAAAATATTCACATACCTAAGTTTTAATCTATGCTTCAAATTAAAAAATATATATATTAAAATTATGTTTTATGAAGTTGAAAGTTTATCAGGTTAGAAATTTTCGACTTTATTTAAAGGTGAAGATAACTGTATTTATTTATTGCCTTGATTATTTTAAAAAATATTAACAATTTTTTAAATTTTTAATGAGTTCATTTTAGTTGGTTTATGTAATACGTTAAATGAATAAAGTAGTCCTGAAAATATATAATTAAAAAAATGCATGAGATAACGACTTGTCACATAAGTTATTCTTTTTTATCATTATACACCTAGATATAGTTTGTTACTATTTTTGTAATGTTCCAAAAATCGCATTCAATTGAGATTATAAAAGATATTCGTGTCTACCAACGAAATAATAAAATAAATAAATAATGTTGAAAAAAAGAGAAATTGTAATTGCCATTTTCATGTGCGGTGTCAAATGTAACCTAGTAACCTACCATAAACATTCACAAGCGTCTATCTCAACTTCATATACATCCACTTATTGGTCCAATTAAAAAGTTAATACATAGAAATAAATATATGAGTGAAATTCAATGAGCCAACCTACAACTAATATGTTATTAACTTGAAAAATATTCAAAGTTCACATGAAGTAAGTCAAATCAAGCTCGAGCTATTCAAGTGGTCAAGTAGTTTGTTTAGTCAAACTCAAGCATTAAATTACCCAAATCATGAAACTCGCAAGCCCAGTGATGGATCCATAAAAGAGTATCGTTTGGGATATTATTTAAAATGGAGTAGTTTTTTTTTAGTTTGTTAAATTTGGGTTATTGAATTCATGTTTGATAGTTTTTCATTCAAGTTTTTAAGATTACTAAGCATATCAATTTTGTTTTTGAAACATGTCATATGTGATGTGAGGTTGTTTGATCACTTATTCTTTTTCAAATAACAAAAAAGGAGGTGAAACATAATTAAATGAGTAAATTATATTTAAATATAATTTTGTAAATAGTATAAATCCTCACCATTACGCGAGCCTAGTGTTATTTAATGTTATATATAGATAATATATATTGAATAAAATTTTATATTTATAACCAAGCATTAATAAAACCTTGTAACCATATATACATTTAAAAAAGCTTTTAATTCAAGTTGTTCTAGCATAACCAATAAATCTTAAAGGTTTAGTTATGTCGAAAGTAAATATACTGTCACTTTTTTTTTTAAAAAATTTGAGTAACATACTAAATGTTTTTCTATTTAAAGTAACATACAATCCAAATCAAATCAATCAAGATAACTATATCAGTCTGGAAGTAAAATTGCTGACGTGACAAAATCTTTGTCCAATCATCTTTTTGCGAAAATAACAGTTTAATTATTATCTAATGTGCATTATTTGTGAAATTTAAAAGGCTTTTAGATTATACATTGTTATTTGAGAAAATTAAAAAATAATTTAGCAATTTTAAAAATTAAAAAGTTACAGACTGGATAAAGAAACTGTCACGTCAGTAATTTTACCTTACAATATGATAATGTTACATTGATTGTCTTGATTTACAGATTATGTTACCTTAAAAAGAAAAAAAAATAGCACGTTACCCAAATTGAAAAAATATAATAACCGATTACCTTTTGGGGTATATCCAATCATAAATCGTTGATGAAACTTGTTGAAATTATAATATTTTTTTATTACTATATGAACCATAATGATGCCTATCAAAATTTACTATACAAAATCAATAAAATTCTGGCATTAGTGAAACAAATTCTAAAATACTAAAAAGTGATTTTAATAATATATTAATCTATTATCATAAAGATAATAATAAAAAGTATTCCAGATAATAATAAAATAATCAATCCTACAGTTACTTATAATCAATTAGGAGAATAAATTTTTTTTTTTAATTTCTTTCCAAGGGTGTGTTTGTTTGGACTTAATTGTCACTTAAAAACCTCTGAAATCTTAATTTCAGATCTAAACTGAAAATAGACTATTTGTTATATTTTAGAGTTAAGTGGATTTCAGATCTTAATTCAAAACAGATTGTTTGTTTCATTTCAGACTTAAGAGGTTAGTTAGTCTGAAAATCACGTCTGAAAATAAGCTGTGGACTTCTGTCTGAAGTCTGAATTCTTAATTTAAGAGGTTGATGTAAGTTGATATTTTATTTAACTAAAATATTAAAAACTAATTTAATTAAATTAAACATTTAAGGCCAGCTCTTAATTTCAGACTTGTCATGTCTTAATTTCAGATGTGGTTTTCAGACTTCAGATCTTAAGTCCACCTCTTAATTTCAGACGTGGTTTTCAAACTTCAGACATTTATCTCTTAAAATAACAAACACAACCTAAGTGGCCGGATCGAGAGCCCATTTTTAGAAATTGATTCCAAGTCTCTATAAATCTACGGTGCTGGTTGGGGACTGCTCCCCAACTTTATTATGTATGTGTCAGCCCCTGTCCAAGCCTAATCCAGTATCTATTTATTTATAAAATTATTTATATAAACAGTAAGATTATATACTTATCTATTACGTGAGGAATTTAGAAAACAAATAATTATAAAATATATATAATTATTATTAAACAATTAAGTTTATTAGATTTTAGTTAATTATTCATTAGATATAGCTTGATTTGATTTGAATTTAAAGTAGACTTAAATAAATGACAAGTGACAAAACAATATATGGGATACTGTCAGACATAATGAGAGCTTGACACATACCACGTTTAGTTAATCATTTACTAATATTTATGGATTGAGTCAAGTAGTCTATCTAGCCGAGCTCGATTCATGTTCGTTGGTTTATTACATATTACAACCATACTGATATCCAATTGGATCAACGATAGATTTCATATATGTGAAACATCATTTTATATTGTTATGTTAGTTTATCTTTAAATTTTGAAATGATTTATTTATGGGCTTTTATTTCAGTTTTAGGACGTGTTTGACAAGTAGCTTCTAGAGTTTCATTTTTCGAATTTTGGAATGTTAAACTCAAAAACTTTGTTTGTTAAGGTTGCTGCTTGGAAAGGAGATTTTTGAAGCTTTTAGGACCTTAAACTTTTGATTTTTGGAAGCTCAAGCTCAAAGGTTCCGTTTGGTTGATAGGAGCTTAAACATTTGATTTGAATTTAAAAGCTCTCAAAAACTCTTCCACGAGAAGCTACATAAATTAACTTTCAAAACGAGCTTGAGCTTTTGGTCAGATAAAATTACGCTTTAACACTCCAAATAATTATAAACTACAATTTTTAATCAATATCAATGTCTTTTTATGTCTTTTAATACTATTAGCTACAGCAGTGGCGGACCCAGCCACCGAAGGGACCCGTTGCACAAATTTTCGTCGCGTTCACGGTTCGAAAATTAAAATGATTATTTTGGTTGGGTCGGGTCAACACCTATGGATATTTATAATTTAAAATTAAACATAAAATTTTAAAATAACAATTAGAATAATAGACAATACATAACAATACAATTTATTAAAATATAAGTTATTAAGTTAAGAAGTTACATCTCACAGTTGCTCTTTTTGACGTTTTATATTTTTGAATCGATCGATAAAAGCTTCATTTGTCACCATAGAAAATACTTCATGTTCAACCGCACAAATCAGAACACTATTCAAAAACTTCTTCTACCATTTTTTTTTCAAATGTGGTTTAAGGAATTGGGCTTAAAATTAAAATTATTATTGAGTTTGAAATTAGGTGAAAAATAATATTGGGTTTAAAAAGAATATTGAGTTAATGAGTTTAGAATTTAGTATTGGGTTTATTGTTTAATTTTTAGAAATATCATTGGATGTTGTTGATTTATTGAATTAATTACTTATTTAGTTATTTAGGTAATCAACTTGTTTTTTGAAGTATCAAAATTTTTTTAATAAAGTTGCACACATCAATTTTTTTTATACTATAAGTTGCACACTTAAAGTTCGTCGGTTGCACATATAAAATTTTTAAAAACTTTCCACTACGAAACGAAGTTATTTGGGAGGGGACTCGTTGCACGGGCCACCCCTCCTTATAATGTAAGTCCGCATATGAGCTACAACTACAACTACTTTTACCAAACACATGCATAAAAATAAAAAACTACTGCTCTTTTAAAAAGCTACAGCTTTCAAAAGCACCAAACTCCAGCTAGTCGTGCCAAACATACCCTAATATAAGATTGAGTTTTTTTATTCAAAAATGAAAACTCCTAAAGTTTTTCATGAAAATCTACTTGAAATAGTTTTTTTAAAATAGGGCGAGCTTTTGTTCTAACAAAATTACATTTTTACCTTTATAATAATTATAATCTACAACTTTAAATTAATATTAATATCCTTTTATGTCATTTAATACCTAAAAATTACAACTACTTTAACAAACATATTTATAAAAACCAAATGTCCGGTTTTTCAAAAAGTTACAGCTCCAAAAGCTCCAATTCACATATCTAGCTTGAAGCTACAACTAGTTGTGCCAAACATACCATTAATATAATTTATTTAAATCTTCAGTGCACATAACGATTTAAAATCAGAATCCAAAATTGAAAAGTAAGATGGTGTTTGGATTTAATGAATTTAAAATTATAGGATTTTGAAATGTTTAGGGGTATGGATGGATTATGAAATATGGAGAAGTGAGAAATTTAAAATCCTAACTGAGCTAAATCCTTTCTTTTAATATTCTATCCAAACATGATAATCAATGATTTCTAAATCCAAATCCTAAATGAGTTGTTTAAATCTTTCAAACCAAACAACACCTAAGAGTCCATAATCAACACAAAATATCGATTCTATCCTCCTATATTTTTAATTTTAACCATAAAAAAATATAAACGAGACTTGATTAAACCCTCGGTTTAATACTGGTTTCGGTTCAGTTGGATCCAGTTAAATTATCATTTTACGATCTAATAACGAATTATGCACGACCTAATAATGCATTAGAGACTACTAGATTATGTACCCATGGTTAAATGTGTTGAATTAAAGATATTTAAAAAAATAATTATTTATAAAAATATAAAAATTATCATGAAAATTTTGAGTTTATTATAATTGTGTTAATTAATTATATGAATTAGTTAGATAAGATGAAGTAATTCACGTTTGATGAAAGAAATTTTTGACACTTGACAAATTAAACACGTTATTTAATAATATTTTATTATTTAGGGAGAATTTCATATATACCCTTCCAAAATTTCATAATATCATATATACCCAACCTAAAATTTTAATATCATATATATCCCTCCTAAACATCATAATATCATATATACCCAATTTTAATTTTTACTATCACATATATCCAATTTTAATTATTAATATCACATATGTCCCTCTTAAACTTCATTAATATCATATATACCCAAATTCATTAATTTAATTATTTTTAAAACATTTAAACCTCATAATTAATATTGCTTATTAATTAGTGACCATTATATCCTTACTCATTTTTTCTTTCAACTAAACTTCAAAATATCATATTTGTCCAACTTAAATTAAAATATCATATCCCTTTTAATAATTTTATATAATTTATTTTTGTAAACTTTACTAAATAAATTCTTCAAACTAAAACAAATTAACATTAATAATAAAAATAAAAAAAATTGTATCATGTTTTTGCTTGTTAGTAATCAAATCGTATCGTCTTATTATATTTTTCTTATTTGTTTTTTTTCTACAGTAATCTATATACAATTAACTGATTACATATGATGTTATTTCTTTTCTTTTTCTTTAGAATTTTATAGTTGTATCGCATTTTGTTTTTTTTAATTTAGGATATATTTTTTGTTTTATAATACATTAGTTTCAGATTTTTTTCAAGTTCGCATTCGTTTTATAACTATTTATTTAGTTTACTTTTTTTAATTTTTATATTTAATCTAGTATATGAGTTATAACTTGTAATCCGATGAAACTGGTTATGTATATTTTGTATTAACAATAAGATTATATATATATATATATATATATATATATATATATATATATATATATATATATATATATTTAAAATCCTATATATTTAGAGTCCAGTTTTATAATAATTTGTTTAATAATTAGTAACTAGAAAATATTTTAATTACAAACGAGAAAACATAAACAACTGTTTTTATTTTTAATGTTACTTTAATCTTAGTTTGAAGAATTTATGCTAGTACAAGTCTTACAAAAATAAATTATACAAAATTATTAAAAGGGATATGGTATTTGTTATTTAGTTGGATAAATTATATTTGTTGAATTTAGTTGAAAGAAGAAATGGTAATGGTTAAGGTTCATTAGTTAATAAGCAATATTAAGTATGAGTTTTTAAAAAAATGTTTTATAAAGAATTAATTAATGAATTTGGGGCATAATTAAGGAATATTATGATGTTTAAAGAGGGATATATGTGTGATAATAATTGAACAATTGGATATATATGATATTAAAATTTTAGGTTGGGTATATATGATATTATGAAGTTTTGGAGGGATATATATGAAATTCTTCCTATTATTTAAATATAGATTTATAGATAGATTTTAAGAAAGATTGAAGACGACAGGAGTGAAAGGGTGGGTATACAGGCATCTAATGATTAGCCATCCCTTTCTACACACCCGATGCAAGTTGGGACCATCTTTCTTTTCTCTTCTAATTTCCTTTTCTATACGAATATGTTATTTTTCTCTTCCACATAACAATGACACTAGATAATGCAAAAAATAATGAGGTTTTTGTTACGGTTGAATGAAAAGAAACTTGGAATCGTTTGACATTATAATATTTTTCTACAAAATATAAGGATTAAGTATTATTTTCATCATTAAACTTTCAGATTTTTTTTATTTAGCCATTAAAGTATTTTTTGTTCCGATTTAGCCACTAAACTATATTTTGTATATATATTAGCCACTAAACTTTTTTTTTTACCAATTTAACCACTAAAAATTGTTACGATTTAGCCACTAAACTATCATATTTTGTACCGATTTAGCCATTAGTTTTATTTATTTTTCCCAACATAGGACACTAAGTTTAGTGTCTAAATCAGGACAAAAAATAGTTTTGTGACTAAATAAGACAAATTTAAAAGTTAAATGGTTAAAATGGTACTTAACCCAAAATATAGTTACGCATAAATACAAGTTGACATAGAAAATGATAGAAAACATTATTAAAACCTTGTTTCCTTTATATGTTTTTTATTCTCTACATGTTGAGATGGAAAAGAGAATAATGACTTTTTTTTAATTAAGAATCAAATCTCTCATCACATAAGAAAAATATTTGTAAATCTTATATAATTTCATTTCATAATAAATACCAAACATCTCCTAATTGTCGTAGAAAAAAATATATAATACTTTATTTTTAAAGTTTTATTGATTGTGTTGACATGTTCTTTGACATGACATGTGTACATGACAAAATGTAGAGATGAAATAAGTTTTAGGTTGAGTAAGGAGGGTGTTTAAGTTTTCTACACTCGGTAAATAAGTAGTGATTGCAAACATTTATATACGGAATTATGCATTTGATGTAAACATTTACGTATTTTATGATAAATCTGTTTACTTTATGTATAAATTTGTTCATTTATTGTATAATTGGATAAATTTAACTTTTAAA